>JAPFUP010000219.1:0-106682 GCA_030780425.1 Beauveria varroae | reverse complement strand
TAATAGTCAAATCAAATCAAAAAATCAAAATACTACGATAGACTAGAGCAACCTTCCTCTTACATCTACACTGGTACCTACATTTGTAGATAAAACTTTCGGCCACACAGCACCTAGCGAACCGTTCAGCGCTCTTGCTCAGCCGTAGGCAATGGCGATTGACCAATCGTCTACGCCCGCGACCGGCGCAAGGGGCCGCCGACAGTTCCCGGAAGGCTTCCATCATAATGCACAGAAGGAGCTCATGAGAGGCGCCGCTCCAGTAACAACCCGCCCCTTCTTGCCTAGCAGCAGCCTAGTACGACGCTCGACAAGCGCCGCCAGAAACGGTCACAGACAACGCCGACGCCCCAGGAGAGACACCAACCCAAACGCCAACTACTACGGGATCCTCGCCGACAAACGAGACGAAGTTATCGACGCACTTGATGCCTTGGACCTGGAATCCGAGACACGCAGAATCATCGCGAAAGAGAAGGAACGCATGACGACCCGGGCCGATGTGCTACGCACCTTTGCGGAATCCATTGCCGCTTGCGCAAGAAAATTCGACCACGGCTACGCACACGCCGTTGCTAACGACTTCACCAGGTCCCTACTCCACCACTAGAATCAGTTCCTCCACTCCGGAGACACTGCAGGATACAGCGATGATCCAGTCAGACAGAAACCAGCGGCCAGGCCGCCAACTAACAATCAGCTGCCCCGACAGAAATAGCAAGCTTCGCCGACGTCACCAAAGCGGCGGCGCGTCAAGCTCCCGGGGATATGCACATAGCCCCCACCCGCCGCCAGCCCATGGCCGCCAGCAACTACACGGACCGACGAATTCTACTTCGCCTCAAAGAGGGATCCAGCTTCTTCGAGAAGCAACCCTGCCAAATCCGATCTGCCATATTCGAGAAGCTCACGCTCAATGCCCAAGACGTTCAGGACATCACCAAGATAAATACAGGTTAGTCGGTCGTAGCACACAATCAAGAGATCCAGAAGAAGACACTAGAGTCACAAGAGCAATGGGGACCAAATGTGGACCTTATCATAGCAGAGAAGCAAGTAACATAGTTCACATACCTGATCAAAGACTTTCCAAATAAACTACGCTCGTATGACGAGACCGTCCTTGACTTCAACACAACAATCAGCGATGAAATTGTGGCTCAGACAGGCCAAACTCCTGTGCAGTGGCGCCGCTCAAGTAAACCCAGCATTGACTCAACGAAGACAACTCTAATTATATCCTTCGACAAGCCCGTACGAGGCAACTTTAGACTCCTTGGCCTAGGAGCGTACTCGTTCCTCATGACAAAACCCCAACGACTCGTGCAATGCCTGAACTGTTGGCAGTTCCACTCGCCCGTACAGTGTACGGCGACGAAGACATGCAGAACCTGCGGCGCCATTAATAACGAGCACGTCACTGAAAACTGCCAGACAGCGCCAAGATGTGCCAATTGCCACGGCCCACACTACGCAGACCATGAACAGTGCTATGCACGACCTAAGAAAGTCGGGAACATCTACCACAAACTCTCGAAGTCGCAAAAAATCCACGCTAGAAAACTCGGAGCAGACGACTACAGACGACAGAACATGGAAGTGGTAGCCCAGCCACTGGACAACTCACAAGCGCACAACAACGAGGCCACGACAAACAGCAACATGGACGAAGTTGACACAGAGATGGCGGACACGACCGAGGAAGACGTCACCACGACACCACAGGAAGACTGCCTCCCCGCTCTCGGAGGAGACGAGGATATGAGAGACACCGAACAAGAACAGCCTCAGAATAATGAGGGGGTCATGGAGGAAGAAGACACCGAACTAGGAAGGGCTGAAGAAGCACCAGACAGCCAAGAACAATTAGAAAGAGGGGAAAAGGAAACCGGAAACACTGCTAAACACGAGGCAACTAAAGGGGAAGGAGAGGACGAAAGCGACAACAGCGAGGATGACAACGACGATGACAACGACGACGACGACAACAACGCAGGCACACAACAGAACCACCAGCATGAGGAGCAGCCCGCTACCAACCCGAAGAACGTTCCGCGCATAACACTCATACGTGGAACGGAAACCCCAGCGACAAAAGGGCTCAGGGGACGGATTGTATCAAGGCCCACGCTCTTGAAAAAGAAGTACATCAGCGCAGATATGGCCCGGCAAATCATCCCTTCCGAGACCACGAACCCTTCTAGTGATGCTCCGGCAGAACAAGAGATCCTCGTTCGAACATCCCCCCGACACTCCCCCCCGAGTAGCCCGCCGCAGGAGGCTCGGCGACGGGACTAATCACCACAAAAACGACGAATGACGACTCGGTCTACACATGAATAACAAAAGACGAACCAATCCCTAGCTAGTGATAATAAAAATCTTTCAGGCAAACGTGGACAAAGGAAAGGAAGCCCACAGCGCCGCCCTCTAGCTTGCGTTTCTGGAGGGCTATAACGTCGTGATCCTACAAGAACCAAACACGTCCTACAACAAGCAGAAAAAGCTCTGCCGTACTCAGTATCACCCTGGCTTCCTTTGCTTTAGTCTGGTCGACTCTTAGCACAACAACGACACACGTCCACGCGTGATGACATACGTCAAAATCGATTACAAGATCCAAGCTAAACAGATCACACCAGCAAAACACCAAGACCTTCTATGGGTTAGAGTGAACGGAATCACTGTCCTTAACCTCTATCACAGGCCTAAGATTAAGAGCACACTTCAAGTCCTAGAAGATTAGGCTCTACCAAAGAACTGCGTCATCGCCGGCAATATGAATGCCTTCCACACCTCCTGGCAGTCAGACCGATCAGCCTCGCAAGACGGGAACCGCATCCACGAATAGACGGATAGACACGACCTGCATCTGTTAAATGAGCCTAGCGAGGCAACAACCATGGCCAAGCGTACGTCAAGAAGCAGCACAATCGACCTAGTCTTCTCAAACATACCCGAGGCGTCCGCTACGGTGGAAGTCCACCTCACAACAGGATCCCTTCACTACACCATTGGCATCGAGATCCCAAACAGGAAACCAGCTCAGACCACACCAGGAAAGGTCAGAGTAACCACACCAGACGAGATCAAGGCTTTTGGAGACCATGTAGGCGAGGCGGTGAAGTCACTACCTACCGACATAGACTCGGAAGCTCAGATCGAGAACATGGCCAGACGGCTCCAAGAGATCCTCCAGAACTCTGCCAGGGCATGTGGTAGGGTAAGCCGCGGTCGCCGCGCAAGAAGCTGTCCATGGTAGAACCAAGAGTACAAGGACGCACACGACGACCTTCATATCACACGACACATCTACAAGAACCAAAGAGGAGAGGAAGTGCAACGGACTAGGGTCAGGTTCTGCCGCGTCCTAAGACGCACAAGGCAGAAATGCTAGCGCAATACTATCAACGAAGTGACTACGGCGGAAGGCGTATACAAACTCACCAGATGGATGAAACCGAGACAACGACTTCAACCCCCGCCGATCCAAGTAGGCGACATGACTTACTCTACCGACGCGGAGAAGGCCATGGCGCTACGGAAAGAGAAACTAGAACGCCACGACGCGTCAGACGACATCGCCGACGGATGGCAACCAGCTATCAGCCCTACCAAGGAGATTCCATTTACGAGAACGATCCCGACTACAGAGGTCGAGAAGGCTGTCCTACACACCGGAAACACAACACCCAGCTCAGACGGAATCACGACTAGGATGCTACAGGCAGCCTGGCCACATATCGCCCGACCAGTCACGACACTATACAATGCCTGCCTACGGCTCGGTCATCATCCTAGCGTCTTTAAGACTGCCGAGGTTATTATAATCCCGAAGCTTAACAAGCAGAACCTTAATAAGGTGTCCACGTGGCGCCCGATATTACTCCTTTCCTGCCTCAGCAAAGGATTAGAACGGGTGATCGCAAGAAGAATGGCATACGCCGCTATTAAATATGGCATCCTTCATCCGAACCAGGCTAGTGCGCTACTACAGCGCTCCGCTATAGACATCGTGGCTTCCCTTATCTACGATATCGAAAAAGCACTCGCGGCTAGCAAGGTGGCAACACTACTCATAGAAGATGTCATAGGCGCTTTCGATGTAATCCTCCACAATCACATAATCCTTTACCTACGACAACAGGGGTGGCCGGACTTCCTAGTCTAATAGAGAGCCAGCTTCCTACTAGACAGACTAGCCAGCGTGCGTTTCCAAGACGCGACCACACCTAGCGCGAGACTGCCGTATAGCCTGCCTCAAGGCTCCCCCATCTCCCCGATACTCTATATCCTGATCACAGCAGCAATCTACTTCCTCTCGGGCGCGGCCTAGAGATACGGATATGCAGACGACACGGCGATGCTCTTCATCAGAGACTCGCTAGAGGACACATCGAGACAAGCAAACGAAGCAATCGCGGCCATAGAATCCTAGGGAAGAGGCGAGGCAATCCACTTTAACCCAGAAAAGACAGAAATCATACACTTCTCTAGACGTAATACAGATCATGACCTATCTCCTGTCATCTACCACGGCGACAAGGAGATACGGGCAGCAACATCTATACGATGGCTCGGCATTTGGCTCAACAAGAAACTCACCTTCAACCACCATGTTAACGAGTGGACGCAGAAGGCACGCAGGGTAATCAATCATCTCCGAGCCATGAACAATACCGTACGAGGCATGGCGGCAATAGCGGCCCGTCGAGCCGCTTGGGCTATGGCCATGCCAATCCTATTCCACGGGTTAGACGCCTAGCTGCCCGGCTTAGATACAGGCAATTTACACTTCAAAAGAAACCACATCTCAAAGACAAACCTCAGCAAGATACAACGCGTGCTAAACCTCGCGTGTAAAATAATCCTACCTATTTAGAAGACGACACCTCTAGAATTTCTTTAGGAAGAAGCCGGCATCCCGCCCACGAGCGTCCTACTTCGACATATCCAGGAACGCATAGCGGTCCGGTATGCTACACTAGATAAAGCGCACCCAATCAGCAAACGGCTGCGGCAGTCGCAGAGAGAAATCGAGTTAAATAAGAAACCTCTCATCGCAGAACGAATAGCGCTACGGCATTCGAGGCTCCTACGGACTTCATCCCGCACTCCCAAGATCGAGAGACCAAGACTCATCCCACAGAGGTTCTCTGACAACATACTAGTAGAAGGGCCTGGAGATAGGCATACTAAAGAAAAGGCTGTGACAGAATTCGAATAGTGGCTCGCCGGTCGACCCGCGGGCTATGTAGTCTTTAGTGACGGCTCTAAAATAGACACGGACACGGCGGGATACGGCTTCGCTGTCTTCCACTATGGACAACTTCTAGATTAGGGTTCCGGACAGCTAGGACAACGAGAAGTATTCAACGCCGAAATACACGGCGTGCTTGCTAGACTGAAAGCGGCCATGTAACATAATAGCCGCCTCGAGCCGACCACAGTCTATATAGATAACACGTCCGTGATCGACTATATCGGAGCGATAGCGGCAGACTCTTCGTAGGCCTGCTTCTAAGAATTCTAAAAGATTAGAGATAAATATCTATATATAATCTTAGTTAAATAGTCACCCAGACACACTAGCATCTTCGGTAACGAGCTAGCCGACTAACTTGCGAAGCACGGGGCTATACTCCCTATAGACGAACACCTGCCATCTATCTCATATAGGAAAAGATAGATGAAGAAGTAGATAATAATCGATAACCGAGCCTAGTGGGCGTTGGTTGCGAGAACGGAGTATCTGAAGCTCGGCCTGGGAGCCGAGCTGAAGTAACTCCCGGAACTTAGCCTTCCCTGCCGCCTGCTTGGCTATCTCCTGACAGCACGATCATAACACGGCGACTTTGCGGATTACCACGAGAGATTCCACCTAGGACAGGCGACGCTGGAGTGCCCTTGCGGGCGCCAGAAGTCGCTAACCCATCTTTTCTACTGCAGGAAGATTCCTGGCCATGTCCGGCTCCGGCTGGCCCCGGACTTAGAGACGGCAATAGGGAAATTCCTCGGTAGATCCTATAAAGTGTACGTACGCATTGCTAACTTCTACTATTTAAAGATTAACAGGCGTATATAACGCTACGTAGGTGTATAAGCCTGGCGCGCTCTATACAGCATCTAGCCTGAGTAGTTTGCGCTACTTGTTAAATAATTATGCTTTTCCTTTATTTTCGGCGATATACGCCACTAATAGCAGAGCTCCCACTGGTCCCCGTATAAAGACTAGGAGACAAAAGTTGTTGGCGTAACGAGCCCGCGGTTGTAGCCGCGGGCGCATAACGCCAGTATCATCGTGATCCCGCTGACGGGTATCGATTTAGACAGATATATGCTATTAGGCGCGAAACTGCTTTAGTTAGAGGATGATAACAGGAAGAGTATTCCAGGGGCAACTAGTGAGAACATGGGCGCGACGCACCTAGTTAGGCGCAGCATCTGCAGCGGTGATGTCAAGATCGCTTCCAATCCTCCCTGCGAGATAAGACTTTTAAGGCTTAAGATGGCTCCTAGTCTGACATCGCTTTCGCGGCTCTCTTTTCGCCCCAACGCATAGAGACTATAAGAACATGTGAAGGGAACTGCTTCTAAGTCGGCTTGTCTCCGGCTGTGGCTTTCAGAGGTAAGAGATGATAATCTCCTCGCCTTACTATATATCACATAGTGTATGCACTGTATGTTGCTTAAGATTCTCGTCTTAGCTCTTTTATGCATTGTTACTATAGTCGTGATTAATGCGACACGCATGCTTAAAAATCCCTGCATCTAATCCATCTACCCCTATAGGTAGTCCATTTATTCGAATTATTCCTACATACTGCTCATATATACTGTTAAACTTATAGACGTTTCGTAGTGATAGGATAATGTCTGGTTGAGTGTCGTCGAGAGCCTGGGCTGAACTACAACTAACGGGCGATAGTGCCTACTACCTAACGAATTCGCCGCCGTCGGCTAAGAGATTAGACTAGACACCGAGGCTGGGCACGAGCGTGCCGGCTGCCAATCGTGCCACGTGGTTGTCGGTGGCTTCTTGCTCGGCGAGCGCTCGCTCGTATATGAATCGAAAGACTTTAGGACGCGAGTTGAGCTCTTTGAAGTGGACGAGGTGCGCCTCGTTTAGCGGCTAAAGATATAGCCGGGGTGTACTTATAGACTTTTGTGCTATGTTGTGTGATAGTAGAGATCTTGGCTTTGGGGTTGTATTGGAGACCTGAGAGGATAGAATGTAAACTTAGCTTATTAGATACGTTACCGTGCACGCTAGATGAGTTACTTAGGATGGTAATAGTAAAGGCCCTATAATTAAAGAGAATATATAACTAAAAAGTATATATAATTTCTAAAAGGGACTAGACGTCGCATAACCTTATAGAGGTGCCTCTAAGTTTTCGCGAGGTCTAACTAGGTGTTACTCCTCCCCAGCGCTAATAGAGTGCTAGTAGCGGGCACACAGCGACCAGCCGACGCGGTAGGCGACTTAAACACAGGACTAGTTGAATAATACCCCGGCCTAGTCTAGGAAGATGACGAATGAATTCCCTGCTAAAAGTGTGTCTATAGTCAGGCGAAGCCATCGTCCAAGCTCTCTTTACCCTAACTAGCGCCTGCAACCTCTTTGCTAAAAGGACATGTGTGGCTGTCCGATACAAAGGGGATATAGTCCGACGGGAAAAAGAACACCTGTACCCATCTATCTACTAGTCCCTAAGGCGGGAAATATATGCCGACGGGTATTGTAAAAGTGAGCTATGCGGTTGTAATTAGTATTCCTGCGAAATGACCTACCGTGCGGTGCAGCTGTGGCGGCGGACCCTAGTGAAGACATCTAACTAGTTACGGAGTAATGTTTAATTACTCGCGTATCTGAATAATAATAGAGTATTGATACCAGGCACTACTATTAATGTATAAAAATATTTTAGAACTACCACATAATCTAGTTCATCTTAGCGTGCCTATTTGTTCTATATACTATGTAGTAGTATCGTAGTTCGCTTAGGAGATCTTACTACGGAGTATTAATCGACCATAGTTGCATACTAAGCACATGGTTCGGATGGTAGGCTGAGCCGCCCGGATCCCGTAGTTATTAGTAATTATAGTTCATCTAAACCATAGCGTCGTAGTCTCGCTCTAGTTCCATTGTGGCGACTAGTGATCGGAATGGTCCGAACTGTTTTGGTCTTGGTCTGGTCTAGACCGCCAAGACTTGGTCTGGCCATTTCTCTAGACTATGGTCTAACCGGTCTTAATGGTCCCTGGTTGGTCTGCTATAAATAGATCAAGCTGGGGGGGTGGCTAGTGGCGGTAAGGGGCTGTACTTTTGTCTGTTACGGTTAGGCGGGTTCGTTTGCTTTTACTCCGAAGGTTTTATCCATTTAATTAAATCGTAGCCTACAACACTACCACATCGTCTTACTTTATAGTTATCAAGCCCTATACTATAATACCAACACAGGAATTCCTTAACGGGTTAGCCTTATTAGTTTTATTGGTCTAACTAGTCTACCACTTTATCTAAGCCCCTAGACTAACTAGACTAGATAGACTATTCTGATTATTATAGTAGCCTAATAACAAGTCGCGGACAGAACGTTATATACACTTAACCCGCCCCTCGTGTGTGGTTAGATGTGATTCTATATTCTTATAAAAGTGCTTCTTTGTCTTTCTTAGATATATAATATTCCTATAAACGATTTTATAGTAGGTATACTATAGGTCTAACCTACTAGCTAGTTAAATAACCTACTAGTTAACTAGCTACTAAATAGCTAGTTAACTAACCTGCTAGTCGATTAACTGCTAATAGCTATTTAATTAGTTAACTAACTGCTGTATAGCTGGTTGATTGACCTGCTAGCTGACTGGCTGCTGGTTGGCTGGTTGGCTTTCTAGTTGTTGAATTACTAAATCCTATTCGCCACGCTCTTGGCGTGGCCCTAGTGTTTCAACCTCGGATACAGGAATGCAAAATTCGGTTTGTCCGCAACTCACCCATAGGCTGCCGTAGATCACTAGTGGCGACATGCCCGCCCACCACGAGGCGACCACGGAATTTACCATGCGCAGTTCCATCTAAAAATACGGCCGAGATGCACACGCTTGGCGGACTGGCCACACTCTAGACTTTACTTTTCAATTACTTTAACCCTCATAAACTGCGCTGTGGAGTAAGAGGTTGTGGACCTTGCTTATGATGTTATTCCTATTATTTATAACTAGATAGCATAAAACTAAGAAGTGGACAGCTTCGCTAGGTGAGATCTAGTAGTCTAGCGTGCCTCTTAGCTCTATTTTACATATTTTGGTTACTTTGGTACCTAAATCGCTAGAATAGACACTAGTTCATTTTAGTATAGACTTACAAGCACCCCGAACTAAATAACAACCTCTCACACTATTTAGCGCGATTACGGAACTCGGCGATAGACAATAGCAAGTATGACTATTATGACTTTGAACTTTAATTAGCCGAATAATTATCTCATGTCTCTATATATTAAATGAGATAAGAAAAAACCTTACAAGCCACGAGGCAATCCACCCCTAGTAGGCGGTAGATAATGTACCTTCGTGTTGCCACGTGAGCAATATAAGCACGATACTACCGAAATACACGACAGAAATCGACCTGAAGAAGAAGAAGAAGATGAAGAAGAAGAAGAAGAAGATGAAGAAGAAGAAGAAGAGGAAGAAGATGAAGAAGATGAAGAAGATGAAGAAGAAGAAGAAGATGAAGAAGAAGAAGAAGATGAAGAAGATGAAGAAGAAGAAGAAGAAAATGATTAGAAAATTGACACTTTTTCCCCGCCAAGGCCGTCTTACAGCTCCTTGCCCCATGGTGGATAAGGAGCATAGGAGCGATCACACGCTTCCGTCGTCAGGTAATGCTCGCCCGATTGGTCCGCGCCGCTCACATCCTCGCCGTTGGGCCCATAGATGCGCAGCGACAAGTCGGAGGCGCCGCCCGTGTTGCCCCAGAGCACCCTGATGGGATAGTACGTGCCCGCCTTGAGGTCCCTGTAAATGTTCCTAGGCCTGTTGTCGCCGTAGTAGAACTGGATAATGTCGGCATTGTCGCGCGTGTAGTTTTGGTATGCCTTGTCGCCGAACCACATGATGGTGATATCGTCCGAGTAGGGCGAGTTGAAGCGGTAGCGGCCGTCCTGGCAGGCAAAGAGGAAGCCACGGTAGCTGGCGGCGGCGTTTTTGAAGAGCGGGTTGAAGCCACTGCCGTGGTCGTCGTCGGTGATGTAGATGGCGGTCTGCAGCGTTGTGCTGTACACGGGCTTAGATTTTTTGAAGTAGGCGGGCGAGAAGCTCTTATACGTTGGGGACGTATCTTGGCGGAAGGGGTTGTCGTATAGGGCGTACTGGATGCCCGTGGAACAGGTCGGGGTCGGGCAGCTGGAGGGAATGACGCGCGATTTGGTGGTTGTGGGAGGCGGCGGGATAAGGCTCGTGATGGGCTCGACGATGGTGGAGCTGTTGGTAGTGACGACGACGCTGGGAGTGATGATGTTCTCTGTGGTGGTGGTGAAAGATGCAGTGGTGGAGTTGCTTGTTGCAATGACTGCCGTAGAGGTGCTAGTAGCTGGCGTTGCCATCTCCGTAGTGGTGGAGTTGGTGAGGATGAGTTGAAAGCTAGTGACTGACTCTTTAGACGTAGTGGTGGTGAGAGATGCAGTGGTGGAGTTGCTTGTTGCAATGACTGCCTTAGAGGTGCTAGTTACCAGCGTTGTCGTCCCGGTAGTGGAGTTGGTGAGGATGGGTTGAACGCTGGTGACTGTTCCTTTCAAGGTAGTGGTGGTGAGAGATGTAATTGTAGAGTCATTTGTTGTGACGACCCTAGTCGAGGTGACAATAACCGGCGTTGTAAGAGTTCCCGTAGTAGTGGAATCGGTGACCATCCCCTTAGACGTGATGGTGGTAGGAGATGTAATAGTAGAATTGTTTGTCGCAATGACCTTAATTGAGGTGACCTCCATAGGCGTTGCTAAAGTCTCGGAAGCCGTGACGGTGGTAAGAACTAAACCAATGCTAGTAACTACCTCCTCACACGTGGTGGTACCGAAAGATGTGACAGTAGAGTTGTTTGTCGTGATGACCTCGGTCGAGGTGATAATCACAGATGTTATCAGAGTCTTAGTAGTGGAAATAGCAATATTGGCCGTGGATATCCCGGTACTGATGACCATGGACGTGCTTGTCTTAACAATGGGTGTGCCACTCAACGTCGTGGTGTATGTCACAACCTTGGGGGTAGTGGTAGTGATGACGACGGTCTCGCGAGACGTCTCGGGTACACTCACAGCAGTAGTGGTAATACTATCCTCTAAAACGGTGTAGTTGTCGGTTATGGTCTCGACAAGAGTTTTTGTTTTAAAGCCGCCATTGGACGAGAGTACCGTAACGACCGAGCCACTGGTAATGGGCTCGGAGCTGCCACCAGCGAGAAAGTCCTTGGTGACAACGGAGCCACCAGAGATGCCCTGGGCGCTGCTACCATCGGGAGAGTCAGAGGCCATGGTCAATGAAGGACCGTCGGGGCCGACATTCTTGCCGCCGTGGCCAGTGTTGGAGTTGACATCTTGAATACCAATACAGCAAGCCCCAGGCCAGCAGGCTTCCGCAGGGAGATCGCCTTCTCCCCCGAGCATGAAGTACGCATAACACGGGTGCTGCTCAAAAGGAATGTACTTGGTGACGGTGACAACATTGGGCTGTTGGTAAGCAGCCGCGAGAGAGGCCGACGCCAGGAAAAGAGTAAGACACTGCATTGTGAAGCAGGTAATCGTGGATGTGTGTTAGTGTGCCCCCCCCTTTAGTTATTACGGAATCACATCTCTACTTATATCAGAGGCACTACGGTATAACAGACTAATTACGCGCTCGTTATTTGCCTCCCCCTATGCACGGCTTTGGCTGGCATGAACTGCTAGAGCCGTTGGTGTTAGTTGTAGCCGTGATTGCCGGAATGCCCGCCATCTTGGGCGCCGGTGGCCGCGCCATGTCCGTAGCGATATCAGGCCACTAATAGTGAATATAGATGAATTTCGGTGAGATGCTCTAAATTTCGTCCCACGTGGCTTTTCGGTGCGTAGAAAAATTTCCTCTTCTGCCAAGGCGACGGTGATGAGTGTGGGGAGTGAACATACGACTGGATGAGAGATGGAGGACGGCCAAGCGAGAAGCGCCTCGGGTTATAAAGGAAGATTTTGCGATGTTAAAAATATCTTTAAGAAGAATATACAGATATAAGATACTCCCTTTAATCCGTCTTTTCTTCTCCTTTAGTTGCTTATGCTAACGCCTCGCCTCGCTTTCTCGGTCTTGAACTGCCAGTGTCCCACGTTCAATGGTGTCGTCGTTTCGAATGGCCACCAGCCAGCCGGTTCGAAACCAGCCACTGCTGCAAGGGGTCCTGGCCCAATTCGGCACGCGGGCCATGGATCCTGGAGATGCTGGGACGAGTTGCTATTCGGAGTTTATAGCCCGGAGTGCTGGTATAAGTGAACGGGATGGCGCTCATATGACTCCGCTATCACACGACTCAGGGTGTATGTGTGCGGTGGCAAAGGTCAGGTTGGCCGACGATGGGGTCCTTGTTCGCCATAAACGCTGAAGAATCGAACTCGGTGAGAAGCCGAGATGGGGCTGGCTTACTTGACGGGCGCGTCTAATGAAGATAAGAAAGTAAAAGAATATAAAAATAGTGCAAATATCGTTATCGCTAGTATTCTAGCGTATAATATGTCTTGGTAAAAAATTGTAGTACTAAGCTTATGTTTAATTAGAAGCTTACTTAGTAGTGTAGGTAATAAGGGACTAGAAGGTATACATACTAACACTAACACTAACACTAACACTTATCACTAATACTCCAACGAGCTAAGCTCATCGTTGCGCTGCTGCCATATCAGCCGTCCGCTTCGCCTGCAGCGATTTTCCACACTATAACACAGACTGCTAGGTACAAAGTATTTTCTCTCGTGCTCACAAGCGGCCTGCGCCATAGTCTTCAGGTCGAGCTTTATAGGCCCTCATAAGCAGGGAGTGTCCTTAAAGGAGGCGCTAGTACAAACAGAAACCCCACTTCTGGTGTCTTGAGACTCCCTAGACAGACATAAAATACTAGTTTGAGAAAGTACAATCTCAGTGCCCTATGATATTAATACCTGATCTGAAAGTCTTATCGCGGTTGCTAGAAGCTTACCACGAAAGGGAATTATGAGCACACGACTATATAGCCTTGCCACAAAAATGCTTGCTACGTCTATTCGGAGCTATTGCTCTATCTCGAAGAGTGAGGAAATTACGGTAAGCACTCTTCTGCTACGCTATGATAGTGTTGTTTTATACACACCCAAAGTACATAAAAGACGTGCTAGTAAAGAAGGTCGACCGTGACCATCCGTAGCAGGTGAAGTGCTAGCCTAATCTTCATACATTAGTAACGTAAAACTAGCAATATTAGGAGAACAGGTACAACGCCGTCCGTAAGTCAAGTAAACACTACAATCACTATATCAACCGCAGAATAGCAAGTTTGACATTCTTAGCAGACGGGAAGGCTAGTCGCTTCTAACTATTAAGCAAGCATACCTCTAAAGCGCAGGAAAAGGGAGCACTAGTTCTTGTGACACCCTCTTCTAGCTTTGCCGCACATTTAAGGAGCTTCTCAAGTTTAAACTATATGTTGAACCCATCGATGGGTTATAACAGCGCCTCTAGAAGCTTATTAAAGACCAAGGTCCTAGATTCAGCTTTTCTAGGCCTATTCGCGACTTCTATCATAAGCTCAAACTCGCGGTGCTGTGGTGTTGCATAGCCGTGGGACGAGGGATGTGTCGACTCCCACCGTTTGGCGATGGAAGAGAGCCTTCGAGATAAGACCCGTCTAAGCACTTCGGTTTCGCCAATTCAGGTTGTGCATACTATACAAATTCAGAGCGTTGTGATACTAGAAACCTTAGTGTGCAGTTGGCCAACCTAGGCACGGCGGTGAGGGACCAGCAGCGGATAAAAGATCTGCACTTTTGCCGCAAGAATAATGTGGAAATAGTTAACCAGACAAGGACGTTTTGCGACCTTTCCGTGGAGCAATCCGAGCTCATCCGCTAGAATATGCTTAATAATCTGGGAAGAAATAATCAGATTTACTTCGGAGCGCCGTCATAGAGAGTTATAAGAGCCTTGAAATCCGCGAAATTCGGCTTTGTCGAGTGTCAGAGTCTTGATTGCCACCATACTGTAACCGTTGGCTGCAAAACAGTTTCCCGATATTCCGCAAAATCCGCTGCGCGACTCTTCTGGGGTTCCTGCGCTCTCAAGGACCGCGACTATGGAGTATTGATTGTGTGAGTGTCATGCCATTTAGTATATAGACGGTGTGATGACTTCGCCACCTAAATTGATTCCCTTACTTGGGCGAAACTATAGAATATAGTACTGGTAGGAATTTTTCTGATGGCTAAAAGCTATTATATCTAAATGCGCTCATTATCAGAGCTGAGAACCTACTAGATAGCTATGGAAGGTAAATTATATGCTGTAGGGTTTTCTAATATGGTCTAGAAGAAGGTCAAGTGCGGCTAAGAGCTAGATGGTTGGCTGCTTCTTTGAACCCGGGACGCCTCCCCGCGTGTGATGCAGTGGAGATGTGGTACATCTGGCGAATCTGACGCACGAATTGGACTGTGTCTCGGGCCAGCGTCACGGATGACTGATTGTCATCCAGGGGTACAACGATGTGTCTTGGACAAACTCATTTGTGATACTTGGAGCTAAGAACTAACAACCTACCGAATTCTTTCTCGCTATGTCTTGAACGGAAAGGTCTTACTGGAATGTCCGGCGAGACAGCCCCAACGGTTCCCGCATTTACTTATGAACGTTCATAGTGTAAGCAGACAAAAATAGTAAGACAAGTTTGAACGGTGTCTACATTCTCCATCAAGAAAGGAAATTGATGGTATAGATCTGTAGTGGGTGAGTGGGCTCACTGGGTAGCGCGATATGGGCATGACCAATCTAGCAACGCAACCCATGTCGAAATACCCATTTGTCGTTTTCTGGATGTGGTTCGTTAGTTACCCGTTAGGATCGACCATGTGTCAGCGCCGCGGCCACCCACAACCAATCGTACCCCTCGCATCATGACTCTGTCCCGCGCTAACACTGGGCTGCTGCTAACACTGGGCTGCCATGTCAGGTGGTAGATACTGGGAGCGCCGCTACCAATCGTACTTGCCGTAAGATAATGCGAGAACTTAGATCCGAACTACAGGCCCACTGATTCCGAGCATGCTAATACCTAGTCGCTCGTCAGCAACACCGACCTATGGCTCTCGCCCAGCCCCAGCCGTATTGGTGACCCGAATGCGGAATTATTCGTACCATGTAACTACTATAGGAAAATCGCAATCGAGGCTTTCCGTTCGTTACGAGGCAGTGTTGTACAACCGCTGACTAGATGAAGGTTAGTTAATGTACCGGCACTCCAAGTCCTTGTTGATTTATAATTTTCCTCGTCTTGCTCTTTATCACCTTATAAATTCCTCTTCACTTACATCTATCAAAAATTCAATCTCTCTATCAGCATGTTTCGGGAGGCGCATGAAAGATATGGCTTTCCATCATTCTTCAAAGTCATGACTCGCAAGCTATACCAGCCCCTTCACTTTAACCACGGTTACAACTTTGTGTTCTTCCTTGTGACAGCGGGCGCCATGCTCGGCTTCTCGCTCTCGCGGCTCATGTACCTTGACATTGACGGCACTTTCTGCAAGCCAGGCAGTAAGACAGGTGCTGCTCCCGGAGAATGCTATTACTACAGCGGAAGAGGCGGTGGCCGGTACCGCGTAGGAATCATCCTCCATCTAGCAGCCATACTACCAGCCGGCCTCCTCGTCGGCTTTCAGTTTGTGCCTGTTATTCGCCATAAAGCTTTGTTGTTTCACCGCATCAGCGGCTACATCATCATGATTCTGAGTCTGACAAGCATGGCGGGCGCTTTCATGGTCACCGACAAAGCGTTTGGTGGCGAACTGCTCACGCAGACGGTCACTGGACTGGCAGCCGTCATGTTCCTAGTGTCGCTATTGCTTGCGTATCTCAACATCAAGCGGCTGCAGATTGAGCAGCATCGCGCGTGGATGCTTCGTGCATGGAGCTATGTAGGCGCTACATCTCTTTCTTTTGACACATATATTGCTGACACTTGCTTGCCAGGCCGCTTCTGTCATCACTTTGAGGATCATCCTACAGATCCCTGGTAATCTTATCAGCAGCAATGGCTTCTACACTACTCGGTTGTGCAGACAGATTGACTACATCTTTGACGGCATCGAAAACTACACCATGACGCTATATCCAGCATGCGAAGCGTTTTACACTGGCAAGAATCTAGATCAGCGTGTTGCTGTGGCGGCAAATGCGAACAGCAACGATCCCGTCGAGGTGACGGCCTCTATTGGCATAACTTTTGGGATGGCGTTCCTTGTGGCGCTAGCCCTGCATGCAATCCTTGTAGAGATATATGTAAGTTGATGGTTCCTAGGCAATTTTCCTCTACATCGCTAATGTAGGAGCTACTCAAGTTGAATCTCACCCCTCTTGAAGCAGAACGGCTGCGCGCTGTTTCTTTTCAACGGCAAACCGAGGCGGGCATAAGCCACCCGGGGAGCGCTGGTTTTACGTCGGACAGACTTGGTGATGCAGCTTCATGGGCACCGCGGCACTGATGCTGCACAATGGCTTCGCTTCGTATACACTACGGTCCTCACCCAATAGCCTCAGGCCACTAAGCAGCCCTATAAAGTTTCCATCCATAGCGCGCCACCATTTAGCTCACTAATACACCTCTCACCTCCTCATACCTACACAGCTCGCTATACACCTACCATTTAGCGGCTAAGCTAGGTAGCATGTTAGTGCTGCGAACGTGGGGTTCTACGAACTTGGCGTTTTGCCCTATGCCCTCTACAACTGACGTGAGGTGCACCGCTAAAGCGCCCCTAGAATGTGGTAACCCGGTGGTCTTGGCTAGTTGACTTGAAATAAACTGCCGGCGCCATAACATCGGGTCAAGACTATATATGCCAGAGAAACCCCTGGTTTGTGCCGGTAGATTAACTTGCGCACGCATGGAGCCTCGACTCTACTATGTTAGTATACTGACGCAGGTACTCCTTGCTGACGTAGAATTGAAATAAACAAGCATCCAAGTCTGTACCAAATATAAAGAGCGACTAAAGTTAGCTTCTTTGGGCTAATGAATTTGGCTTCTCTATATGTCATAGACCTATATCTCTCTCTAGCCAACCCAGGCAAGATGAATACAAAAGAATACGCACCCCGCTAAAGAATACATCCTGTCATTTAACGTAACGAATTGTGCGACGATGCTCCTTGTCCTTTCCATCTGCGTAGCGACCCATGGCATATATATCTCGCCCAGGCGGATCGCATTCCACAGGCAGCTGCGAGGCATCAAAAATAGGGCGGCTGAATCGGTTATACGCAATAAACGTGTCTTGGTCGGCAGGGACAGCATTCACTGGTGTCGCGATTGTCCTAGACATACGACGCATCTCAACCGAGTCTTCTTTGATGGGCATGATGCCCATGAACGTATAGACCAGGTTGAGCGCTGGGATGGACAAACCGTGCACAACAATGGAGAAGAGCACCAGCCAGTACACAACAGGCCCAGCAGCCCGGACAAGATTGGTCTCTTCCTCATCGCCTTCGCCGAGTTTAGGAAACAGGTGCTTGCTGTGCTCGAGGTAGAAGACGGCGCCGGCGCCAATCGGTCCAAAGTAGCCCATGAACAAGGCTTCTTTCCAGTTTGTGCAGACTGCCGGCATGAGCTTATAGGTCATTAGGATAGCCGGGATGCGCCGGAATAGTATGACCAGGATGCCAAGAAGAACGAGGCGGCCATACGTGAGGCCAGTGCCGTCAGGATCATTAAATTCAGACCATGGTATGATGGTGCCAATGTACATGAAGCCGCCAAAGTTAAGTAGGACATCGATGCAAGAGTTGACCTCGTCGTGGCGCTTCTCCGTTTCCTCGAGATACTCGCCGTCCCAGTTTAGAGCATTACCAGCGACGAAGCAGGCAAGCAAGTCGTCCGTGCCAATCGCACCGCATGTGCCGACGAGGAAGAATCCGAGAGCGGCAGGGAAGAGGAGGTACGACTCGCTGTCGATCCACTTGCTGTGCTATATTAGCATTGCGCTGCAGTTGTGGTGGATAGACCGAGTACTTGCCACCTGAGTGCGTACTTGACGACTTTGCAGGAGCCGAAGCCAACAATAGCGCCGTATGCGATGGAGAGAAGAACAATGTAGAGCCAGGTCTCAACAAGCCAATTCTTCATCGCCACGCCGACACCACCACCCAGCCTGCCGACCTCCTCCTCGGCGCGAGCGAGAATCATCTTGACTGCCTCGCCGCCAGCTTCCGCGACGGCGCCCGTTGCCGCTTCCTTCGTCCCGACGCCAGGACTGTCCGCATGGCGGATCAGATACACGGCCAGGAGCAGAAACGGGAAGCCAAACCCGTCGTTTGCGCCCGCCTCAGAGGAAATGATTTCGCGCAGCGGTCGGGCCACGTACTTGTCCGCAAAGGGCCCCTTGGCAATGGCCTGCGACAGTATTGGGTCGGTGCAGGTGACGCAGGAGCCAATGACGAGGGCAGCCAGCAGCGTCACCTTGGGCACGGTGGCCAGCATACACAGGGTGGTGCACAGCCACATGATGGTCATGATGGGCAGCAGGCAGAGCGCCATCTCCTTCCACCGCATCCAGTTGTACTTGGCGGGCAGCTGGTATCCGGCAATGACAAGCTGCACACCGATCATGACGCGAGTCACACCCTAAGGGCGGTCAGTTGGTATGATTTGCAACTGATGGGAAGATTATGGCGACAAACCAGCGTGATTGCATTAGTCTGCCCACTTTCCGCAGATCCCCATCGCTCGCTATCGAGAAATCGTGCTGCTATAGGTCCTAGGATGACTCCAAGGGCTACGGCAGGTACTAGTGTAGCATAATGGTCAGTTGAATTGATCCCAGATGGTTCGTGTAGTACTTACGGGCTTCTCCCAGGTACCACGCTTGCTTGATCTTAACAGAGATGACGCCATAGAGAATGATAAATGTGCCTGAAAGTTTATCAGCAACATGTTTACAGCATAGAAGATGAAAATACACCAACCTAGGACGCCCAGAACGATATTGAGCTCACTAATGTCGAGTGTCGGCATCTTGGCGAATATGGATGAATATTGTTGCGATAATAAAGCTGTATTGGCAGTATTTCTCTTGTCCAGCAAGAAGAATGGCTGTGTGATCCGTTTCTGTAGGATCGAGATGTAAAAGGTTGAAATGGGAATTGCGATTGAAGGGCGAACAGAAAACCCGAAGACAGATATGGGAGAACAAAGGTAGACAGGGCCGCCAAAAGAATTGTAGCGCTCAACACCACGAATTGCTCATATTCAATACCGGCTTGTATGGTTCTGTCTCTGCCCTTCTCACCAAGAATTGTTTCGCTGTTTTAAAGAGGCCCAAGTAGAGAAGATGGAAGTAGAGAAGATGGAAGTAGAGAAGATGGAGAGCGGGGAGTGGTACTGGAGATGTACCTGGCTTCCGTCTAATGTGGCTGCGGAGCGCCAGGCCCTAAAATAGAACCGCGTCGAGTATTTGGAAACTTGTGGGACACGGTCTGATCGGCTTTGGTAGAACTATGAGCGGCAGAGCGTCCCGAAACAAGAAGGAAGGGCAAAACATGGTAGTGTGACTTGAAAAACAGACGGGGGTGGCAGGAGCTCGACTGTGTGGATGTTGGGAGTTATGTGTATAACTTACGTGAACCTTTCCTACGTATAAAACTAGTTGCTAGTGGATTGTATTGGGATTGCCCTGAGTGTTTTCACCTCACTGAAAGCTGATGTGTGGAAGAGTAGGAGCGGCCTCGCTCTCAGTCCTGCAACAGACAAGCAACTTCGCTTGCCAGAGTAAGAAGGGCAACTACCGATGCTGAGCATTAAACAATCAAGGAAGCGATCAAAGGCATGTCTGGTCCAAGTCTAGGGCACGGTGCCAGGGCGACGCCCGCAAGGTTTAAGCATCTTTCTACGGAGAGAGCTGACAGTGCGCGATTCGCAAGCAATGGCGTCCAAAAGAGTGGCGCGAATAAAATACACGTCTCCGCTGGCTATTAGCGTACACTGCAAGAGGTTTCTAAAACATAAGCTGTGTGGGTGGTGCTGACGATAGACTCTTGGCGTGTCAGTTTTTGGAATGCCGCCAAGCGATGCCCAGAGGCACTTGAAGCAAATACAGGTACGGATTACGGTGGCAAAGGTTAGTGGCAACAGCCCACAGCTTGGCAAGAAGGGGCTGGAAGTCATACAGTGATGCTGCATTATTTGGGCTCCGGTCGCGATGCAAAGGTACTTCTATGATGACAGTGGTGGTAGTGGTTCACGGTGAGCCGTGTATAAGTCGCTGTTTGGCATTGAAATAAGGTCGTCCGGGAACATCGGTTATGCTCGGGGGCGTTTATCTCCGCGGAGAATAGCAAGAGGCAGTAAAGACAAAATACATGGTCACTACAGTATGCGGCAATGTTCACTGGCAAGCCTTCATGTTTGCAAGCATTCAGTACCAAAATTCGGTAAACTCTGCCGGGCCCTACCCCAGGTTCCGCCACTGAGGTGAGCATGAGCTACTTCTAAGCGAGTTCACAGATACAATTTCCGAGATGCATGTGTTTCAGCAAGGCGTCGGTATTGATACAAGAGCGTTACCCTTGGTCGACGAAAGAAAGGGATGGCTAGGACATTGGGCTAGTTAGCGCTGGGTCGTAGGCCGACGACGGGGTAGATTTTTTTTTTCTGCGTCCTCGCTGACCGTAGGTCGCTGGCTCAGCGAGCGACGAGCACGAGTGACTTCTCTGGCGATATTGCCCCAGCGCCCCTTGGAAGGCCAAGCGGAAGGGGCGTGCGTGATGATCTGGCTGCGCGTCCTTGCATAAATAGTGCGATGGTTGCCTGAACTGAAACGTCGTGTCCCACAACTAGGTCCAAAGAAATTAAGCATAAAGCGAAGCGAGGATCCGTGACACGTGGATCAGGCCAGCCGAGGAACACGGGATGCATGAGCTAATCTAGCTCATCTAGGAGAGTCACATTGCATATCGAAATAATTCCATTGATAGATAACTGTCCATTGTTTTGAACAGTAAAGATAATTGTCTATAGTGCGTTTGTCTAAGCCGCTTAGACACGGCTCGTAAGCTGGCCCATAGGGTTGAAGTATACAATTGTACTATGATTTGCCTATAAATAAAGTGGCGTCGGAGATGGGCATATACTAAGGCACTTCACATAGGAGTGGCATAGGCGACCACCACTTTTTTTCCCCTTTTAAAACCACTGGCCTGCATGCTTGCCCCCGCTGGGAAAGAAGTAGAGCGAATTTAACAATATTTACCATCTCAAGGGGACATAACTAGTATATCTCTTACGAAGCACCTCTCACAACGGTGCTGAATCCCACTAGGCCTAGCTGTTGAAGCCCTTGAGATAGTAATTGCCCTTTGGCCGGGAAGGAAAGTCGGAATGTAAAGAAGTGACATTAAAAATGAATCAAATCAGAACAATAGCGAGTCAGTGCAGATGCTGAAAGTCGATAGCTGCTATAATGGATATGTGCGTACCAATAGATCAGGACGTCCCAGGAGGCTCCGCAGCACACGATGCCTCCTTGCACAGTCGCGGATTATAGGCTGGCATAACTTGTACAAGGTTGGCGCTTGCCTTTCACAATTTTCATGGCCTAGAATCGGCTTAGCTAGCCAGTCTGTGTGGCGCCGACGTTTGGGATCTTATTGTTCCATGGCCTGGGTCAGCTCATGGAACGTAGAATGTCACGCCTACCACCAGTCCAGCCCCTTGCTTAGGCCGATATCCGAAGCTTCGCTACGCCTGCTACCGGTAGAACTGTCCGTCGTTCAAGTGATCCCCTTCTTCCTCAGCCAAGTATATACTTTTCCTAATACACTGTCCTCTATGCCGCTCGTACCAAGACCGTTAGCTGCTGGGTCTCTGGAAGGGCTTAGCGCTGGAGCAGCCATCGTAGCATTAGGCGAAGGCACCGTCATCACGACGGGACTTGTTGGCAGTGGTGGCAGTAGCGCCGCCGGCTTCGCCCTTGCCTCGATGGTCGGACCTCTGGGCTGGGCAATTGTAGGTTGTGATAAGGCTGATGGCGCTGATGGCGCTGATGGCGATATTGGCTACACTTGGGATTGCTGGAAGCCGGTCATACGGGATATTTCTGTATAGCCTTCGATGCCTCTTCGCTGCCTGCTTGCGCATCCAAATGTGCAGTCAGTGTCTCTCGGCCGAGACGAACTGAAAGTGGAAAATGTGTTTGGTGAGCGCTTCCGCCTGTCTCTCGTCAATGTCCGGGGAACACTGGCTTTTCATGCCTCGATCCTTTCAAGTTAAAGCTAGTAATATTTTGCTGACGCAGTGGAATAATTACTGTCTGCGCAATCATTGTCTTTAGTGGATAGAAGCGCTCGAAAATGACCTTTTCTTCGTTGAATATATTGGTGAGTGGGTGGAAGTAATATCAACTAGGCTTCTTACTACTGTACTAGTTGAGTTAATCCTATTAGTGCAGGTACTCGTTAGGTATTCATTTATGATTTATTACGCCTAGGTGGCCTCTTGTCACGGCAGAAATACATAGTTTTCCACCCTCGTTTCAGGGCGTGTTCGAGGAGTCCGGTTGGTCTCTTCGCTAGCCGCAGAAACTGCCCGCGGACGAAGAGATGAAATAATACCGAGCCGAAGGACAAGCTACCATAAAAAAAGGAAGAGGTTGAGCATGTTCGAAATCTCGTCGCCGAGTGCTTTCAGAGTACTTGACCCGTTGCAGAGGTCGTTTCTAGACGATTTTACTTACTCCGAATTCGTATGGTCTGAAACTTTTCAAAGAGTATATATCGGCGGTATCTACTAGACTAGGTCGAGTGTACTAATAGCGCCTGACGATCGCACCATCTGGACTCTTCAGTGTAATTTATTGTCCGAAACACACGCGCATCTAAGTTAATGCAACATCCAGTGAATTAGCTATTACATCAGTCATACTCCGTGAAGCCTGTATGGTTTATGAAAACCCGAATTCTTCGCGCACAGCCTTGCTTAGGCGCTCAATACCAGGCACTAGCTCCGGCTCTGTAGCAGCAGCAAATGTGACGCGAAGGGCAGCCTCGCTGACCTGCTTGGGGTCGGCGAGGAACCAACTTCCTCTGCTGATCAAGACGCCGTTGTCTCTCGACCTCTCGTACAGAGCGCCCTCAACCTCCATCTGGAACTCGGTGGTAGGCTCGCCGCCCGAAGCTTTGGGGTGCTTGGTGACGTCCACACTGATCCATAAAAACATGCCCGAGGTAGGCACCTTCCAACTGCAAATGTTCTTAGGCAAATGTTTCTCGCATGCCTCGAGCATCATATTTAAACGGTTAGTGTAGACGTCGGATAGGTGCGCCAGCCATCGGACAAAGCCAGTGTGGCCCCAAGTCTGATCGAGGAGCTTATACATCATGACTTGCGAAGGACCACTGGGGGACATGACGCTGACTTCAGAGTAGGCCTCGAATAGATCAACGATTTGAGTGCACGCAGTAAGCCAGCCGAGGCGCATTCCCGGCGAAAGAATCTTCGAGGTAGAATCTAAGCGGACCACACGGCCCGACACATCTAGAGAGAGGTATGATGGGGGTAGTCTTTCCACGTACTCTTGAAGGGCTTCCTTGCTACCAGACTCGTGCTTGGGGGATCTACCCATTTGGAGGAAGAAGTAAGGGTCATCTTCCACAATGATGAGATCGTGCTTCTCGGCAACCTTGTAGATCTCCTTGCGGCGTTCGACGCTCTGAGAAACACTAGTTGGGTTTTGACCGGTAGGGATCGTGTACAAAACGTATGGCTTGTGGGCCTTGGAGGCATCCCAATTCTCCAGCGTGCTATCCAGCTCCTTGGCAGATATGCCAAAGTCGTCCATGCCAATAGGCACCGTGTTGATTCTTTGCGCGCGGGCCCCTACAATTGTGCCCGTGTACGAGTACTTCTCAACCAGGACATTATCGCCTGGGTTGCAAAAAATGCGAAAGACCATTTCAAGGCCAGATGTGGTTCCGCAAGTCAGACTCGTCTTCCAGTCCTCGTACGGTGGGTTGTGAATCATTTCGACGTGCTCTGTAATGAAGCGCACTGACTGCGGTGATCCGGCAGGGAAGCCATAGTTGAGAGCAGCCGCCAAGTTGTAGGCGCTCTCGCCCTTAGAGCAGGTAATTGCGGTTGTGGGCTTGGTTTCCTTGGCCGAAGCGTCATCAACGACGTTGACCGTGAGAGACTCGTACGGGTAAAACTGTGGCGACGGACGCGCAGTGCCTAGTGTAATCATGTCCATGTTCTTGCCGCGGTTGGCTGCCTTGAGAGGCGATGATCCCTGAGAGCGGCTATCAACACTGAGACGATGATCCCATGGCTTTGATTTCGATTTGCCCTGTCCAGCATTCTTAGACTTGAAAAATGCCGATGTGGTGTAGGCGGCGCTGTCCGTGGGCAGAGGTTCGGCCTGAGCGCGCAGCGTCTCAAATTGGGCGATTTGTTCCGCGAGTGATGCCATGTCTGCCGAAACTGAATTTCGTCTCTTCTCAAGTAACAAAAGTGTTCTGCAGTTATATTGAGCATCAGTGATCATCGACGAGCGAAATCTCCGCACTTGAGCGCAGATACTTATACGCTGAGTCGGAAACGGCGTAGTGCACTTACAAGCCGGAGTAGTCGGCGTGGTTGATGGCGGCCATTACGTTATCGGCAAGGCCAACACAAGCCGCACCCTCCGTGCCTCCTACGGCAGACACTGTGCAGTGGAGATCAGCACTGGCTGCAACCCACGATCGAGTCCTCAAGGGACCACCCACCCCCACCACTTGGCTACGCCGAAGCCGGCGTGCTAGAGGGCAGGTGCGGAGTAACCGACCAGTATATAGTCCATTCATACTCTTCAACACTTCATTCAGCTTCAAGTTCCGTAGTCCAGCACTCAAAAGAAACCATGCCTGGGACTATCAAGCTCGCTACATATTTATTCAAGCGCCTCCAGCAGCTGGGCGTCGACTCTGTCCATGGCGTCCCTGGCGACTTCAACCTCACGCTGCTGGACTACGTCGAGCCAGCCGGCTTGCGATGGGTAGGAAGCGCTAACGAGCTTAACGCAGGATATGCGGCCGACGGATATTCCAGAATCAAGGGAATTGGCGCTATTGTTACAACTTTTGGTGTTGGCGAGCTGTCCGCAATCAACGCTATTGCTGGTGCCTTTTCGGAGAGAGCACCTGTGGTTCATATTGTTGGCGTTCCCAGCCGTCCTATGCAAGACAGTCGCATTCTCGTCCATCATACCATGAAGGATGGAGACTTCACGCGTTTTGCGCAGGCGCAGGCCCTTTTCACAGTCGCCCAGGCACGTCTTTGGGACCCCAGAACCAGCGCTGAGCAGATCGACGAAACCCTAAGACAGTGTTTGCATCACAGCCGTCCAGTTTACATCGAAGTGCCCGTCGACATGGTATCTGCGCAAGTCTCGGAAGAGCGATTGTCCCAGCCGCTGCGATTGATCCAGCCTAACCCTACCAAAAATCAGGACCGCCTGATCAACAAAATATTAGACAAAATACACTTGGCAAAGAATCCCGTCATTCTGCTCGATGGTGAGAGCCGGGGAATTGGCATCGTCCAGGATGTGCAAAAATTTTCTAGGGCCACCGGTTGGCCTACGTACGTGACTGGATTCGCCAAGGGCTTGTTGGACGAGACTGAGCCGAATTTTCATGGCATCTACAAGGCCAAGTTTGGCGAGGCGGCTGCGGAAGCCTTTTTCAATGAAGCCGATTTGATTCTTTGCTTCGGCCCCCATTTCAGCACCACCAACTCATATGGCAATGCGGCTCTCCCCAACCCAGCCACTACTATTTCCTTTAGCCACAACGAGACTGTACTACAGGCCCAGCTCATTCGCGACACACCAGCAAAATATCTTGTGCCCAAAATTCTTCAAAGTGTGGATGCAGCCAAGGCTAAGAGCGTCTACACTACGTATCCTGATCTCCCGAGAGACTCGATCCTCCCCTTTTCAGAGGTTCCTCCTCATGCCCCGCTTGCTCAAGATCGCCTGTGGAACGTTGTTGGCAACTTTCTCCGCCCAGGCGATATTCTCATGGGCGAAACTGGGACATCTAGCTATGGCTCGCGCATCGTTCCGCTGCCAAAGCACTCTCGCTACTTTACGCACGTAACATGGCTCTCCATTGGTTACATGCTGCCTGCCGCCCAAGGCGCTGCAATGGCCACCGAGGAACTGATCAAAGCATCAAAGTTCCATCAAGATGTCAAAGAGTCGCGAACCATCCTCTTCATTGGAGACGGCAGTTTCCAAATGACAACGCAAGAACTTGCTACGATTATCAGGCACAATCTCAATGTGATTGTTGTGCTTGTCAACAATGACGGCTATACCGTGGAGCGTTGCATTCACGGCAAGGATGAGAACTACAATGGTATTTCGACTTGGAACTACCTAAAAGCACCTGCCCTTTTCGGCGCTAGGGACGACGCTTACATAGCGACCGCTAGAACATACGGAGAGCTGGAAAAAGTATTCAACGACGAGAAACTCAAGGATGGGGAGGGTCTACGCATGGTTGAGATTTTTCTAGATCGCGATGACGCACCTCAGGGCCCTCTCTTTGACTATATGGAAATCCAAAAGGCTGGTAATGGCATTCTGGTTGAAAAGGAGGAGCTGGCTTAGAGGCTTTCAGAGCCCACGTCACGACTTTATACGAATCGCTCCCACATAATATACAATGGCAAACATAGATTTAATGAAAATTGCTTCAGAATGTTACCTACCTTTCTGAACTCTTGTTACATAGATGACAATGTCGAGACCTGCGTGGCTGAGTCATCAGCCACCGTCTTTTGTGTGCGAGGCCGGACACGCTCCACCGACTACTCCGACCAGCGTATTCCTTCTACATACCTCGAATCACCGCCTGTGTGGATTGGCCGTAGGAGCATCACCATGCCGGCAACTCGTAAAAAGTTTGCAGCCTGCGACCCGTGTAGGGCCGCCAAAGTGGCGTGCGACCACGCGCGACCGGTGTGCATTCGGTGTCAGAACCAATCTCGGCAGGCCGAGTGCGTCTACCGCGCCTCGCCGTTCAAGAAGACGAAGCGCGCCCCGGAGAAGAGCACTACTCCGGCGACACCCGGACTGATGAGGTATGGGTTCGACCGGGCCCTTTCTGCGACACCATTGCTACGTCTCGGGGTCTGGCCCATGCGGGTTCTGCGGCATTATGTACTGACACTGGCATGACAGCAGCCACACGCCGGGTAGACGGCAGAGCTTCGCCGCCAATGGCAGGACGCCCGTCCTAGGAGGCGATGCCGTCGCTCCCAAGCCGCATAGATACCCAAACCCCGGCTATCTAGGCTCGTTTAGCTCCACCACCTTGTTCGGGAACCTGCCGGATGGGCGGGACCCGGTTCTGGGCGACGCCGACGGCCACGGCGTCAACTCGGACAACCCGGTGCGCGAGGCCAACGTTGCGCGCGGCGCGGGTCTCATCAAGCAGATCGAGGCCACCGTCTCCATCGAGTCCTGCTGCAGCCTGATTCTGGCGTGGACGGCCCGCGGCTCCAGTCTGCCGCTGGCGGGCCCCTTTCTGGACCACTGCATTGGGACCATGCGCCAGCTGTTTCCCAATCAGGGCCAGACAGCCGTCGCGAGCACGGAGCTGTCGCGGAGCCTCTTTCATCACACCAGTCGCCCGATCGATATGGCGTCTAGCACGACGCTGCATGATTTTCAAGCACAATTTGGTCATCAAAGGTGCCGATGGGAGACATTTGGCTTCTTCTTCACGGCGGCTTCAAGGGCGGCGATTGAAATGTCCAAGTTTGATTCGGCGCGGGAATATCGAGACTTGCAGCGGCTGGGTATGAACCTGTCAGATCTCAGTCTCGACATTGCTTTGTCACTAGATTGTTTAAACGACTTGCAGCTGGTTCTGCAATACGAAAACTGGATCCTTCATTCCTTCGTCGATGGCGACCAAAGTATGTTGCTCGGCTGTTACAGGCTACAGCTACTAATGTGCTCGCAGGCTATCACTCTTGGAAGAGACTAGGAGACGTCATCAGCTCTATATATGCTCTGGGTCTGCACCAGCAGTCGAACAATGACCATAATAGCTTACCACCCTTTTTGCTCGAGCTCCGGCGGCTCACTTTTGCCCTCACATATTCTGCCGACAAGAATGTATCCATATTTCTAGGACGGCCGCCGCGCATACACCTCAAGTATTGCAAGCTCATCCTCCCCCGCAGCGATCGCGCCGTCGAGCCGTGGCGGACAACTTGGCCGCAAGATATGCCATTTGACTACGTCGCCGACATTCGCTGGGGTGCACTCTGCGGTATCCTTAAAGAAGACATTATGGAGCTCTTTAGCCTCGAGGATATCAATGATGGCCACCCCAAGGTCAGGTACGAAATGCTAGAGCCACTGCGGACAGTCGACTATTTGCTAACCGGCGACTGTAGGGAAATCTACGACAAGGCACATGCACAATGGCAGGCTCTGCCTCCGCACTTTCGTCTTGAGAGCTCGCTGAAGCAGTGCAACCAAGCGCCGATTGTACGCGACTTTATCCTCAACGCGCGCCTCAATCAGCTTCACATTCTCTTCCTCCTCCGCATGGCCGTGGCCCGATCGCGACCCGAGTCCGACGCGGAGCTCGTCTCTATCGCCGCCGAGATCCTGACGCTGATTGTCGAGGCGCTCATGCAAAAGGACTACCTCGTCAACTCCAACACGTCGCTGGTGTGGAAGGTGGCCTACTACGGGCTGTCGGCCGCAGGCGTCATCAGCCTGTGGCTCCTGCACGAATCGTCCAAGACGCAGCCGCACCCCAACGTCGACACGTCCAAGGTCTTTCAGAGCCTTAGCGTGCTTGTTCTCGAGATGGAGACGGGCGTGCTCATAGAGACGGACGACCCCAACTACAAGCTCCTCGTCGACGCCTCCAAGACGATTGGCTGCCTACTTTCGCGTCTTATCCTCGGCCGCGTGACCCCGCCGCAGAGCGGAGAGGCAGTCGTGGGTGCGATGACGGCAGCGGGCAGCATGGCGGCCAAGTCGCCGTCGGCGGCTATGATAGAGACGCACGATGTGGCGGCGGCGCAAGGCGGCTGGAACGCGTGGGACGGTCAGACCCTCCACGATTTCGAGTCGGATTTTTGGCTGAATCTGGCTGAGCATCCGTTCCTGGCTGGAGGTGGAGGTAATGACTTGTAGACTCTGGCGCGCACCAAGCCGTATATCCCAACAAACATCCCAACGCTAGCATATCGTAATGGGCTAGCAACATTGTACATGGCAACGGAGCACTGCGTTTTAGCATGGTGTATCCTCAATATATTTCAGAAAATCAGGTACAACACAAGTTATGCTGTCACTTGACTGTTACAACTCTGAAACATACAATAATATCATGATGAACGCCCTAGTCCATCTCCCATCTCCCACTCTTGCCTCCATCTTTCATCACCACCCTCAGCCCGTCCACCACCATGCCTTTATCCACCGCCTTGCACATGTCGTACACGGTCAGCGCCGCCATAGATGCCGCCGTGAGCGCCTCCATCTCGACGCCCGTTTTGCCGTCGCACTCAACCGTCGCGCGCACCTCGACACTGCGCTCATCGCCCAGCACCACGTCCACGCTCACGCACGACACGGCAATGGGGTGGCAGAGCGGGATGAGATCCGGCGTGCGCTTGGCGGCCATGATGCCCGCGACGCGCGCGACGCCGAGCACGTCGCCCTTTTTCAGCTGGTTGGTTCGGATGAGTCGCGGGGCGACGTCGTTCGAGAAGCGCACGGTGCAGGAGGCGGTGGCGATGCGCGCGGTGACGGCCTTGCCGGCAACGGAGACCATGTGCGCGGAGCCCGTCTCGGAGACGTGCGTTAGTTTGGGGGGGTTGATGTCGTGATCATCTTTGTTGTGTCGTCGTGAGGTTGAAGAAAAGAGTCGCCGTTGGTGGGGTGTAAAGAGGTGTGGTTGTGTGCTGTTGATGATGTGCTTCAAGTTGCAATGTATGGCGCCATGTAGGGTTGGGGCAATGGGATCTACACAGTTGCGTCTCAGCTCCGGGCATCATATATACAAGGAGAATGCTAAGGTATGGAGGCGGTTCTCGCGCCGTTGTGCGCCTGATGCAAAACGCCATTCAAATGCCGTAGAATGCCGTAAACGTCGTGATGAGAAGTGGGGTAAATTGTTCGTTTACCCACCTATTAGAATCATGGGCCTGTTCTTCATGTGTTCGAGTTCGCCGATACCAGCATGCTTGGCCTTTTTGCGTTTGACGGCCATGCCGATAACGTCCAGCAGCTCGGCCTCATTCGGTGCCACGCCTAGCGGTGTGTCGGGAGACACCAAGCCTTGGCGGCGGTCCATCTCAACCTGCTTCATGGCCTCGTAGGCCTCTTGGTCGATGGGCTCGCCGGAATTGGACTGGCGCAGGAGATCACGCAGCGACACCTCGGCATTGCCAAAGAGGCACACCTTGAGATTACCGTCGCCAGTGATGCGCAAGCGGTTACAGGTGCCGCAAAAGTTGTGCGTCATGCTCGTAATGAAGCCGATGCGGCCGGCAAATCCGGGGACGTGCCAAGTCTTGCTGGTGTCGTTTTTGTGGTCCTGCACCTTTTGCAGCGTAGGATATTTGACGCGGATCGTATCGAGCATCTCGTCGTAGCCGAGCATCTTGCCTTTGTTCCACTTGTTGCCATCAAACGGCATGTACTCGATGAAGCGGATCTCAATATCCTTGTCGCGGGTGAGATCCACAAAGGGGAGCACCTCGCGGTCGTTGACGCCACGCATGACAACGCAGTTAATCTTGAGCTTGATGCCCGCGCCGGCTCGATTCATCTCCAGCAGGCGGTCTATGCTACGCTGCACGGCGTCGAAGCCCTTGCGGCGCGTCATGATCTGAAACTGCCAGGGGTCGAGCGTGTCGAGACTGAGGTTAATGCCCGTGAGGCCGGCCTCGACCATGCTATCGAGCTTGCGGTGCAGAGAAATGCCGTTTGTGGTAAGGCACAGTTCGCGGAGGCCGCGCGACCGTAGAGCGCCAATCTGGTGCATCAACGGCACAATATCGCGGCGCACCGTGGGCTCGCCGCCCGTCAGCCTGATCTTGGTGACGCCCTGCGAGACAAAGACGGACGAGAGCATGACGATTTCCGGCGTGGTCAGCAGCTCGCGGCTCGGCGAGAGCGGGACACCTTCCTCGGGCATGCAGTACACGCACCGCAAGTTGCAGCGTTCCGTGACGGAGATGCGGAGGTAGTCATGCTGCCGGTGGAAGGTGTCTGTGAGGAAGTCGGAGAATGGCTTGGCGTCCCGTAGGCGCTGGCGACGAGCCGAAGGCTCTTGTGTAGTTGCGTCGGCGATATTGCCCGACTTGCTCTGCTGAGCTGCGACGGTAGTCAGGCGCCTTGGACTCGAAGAGACGGACTTGATGAAGCTGGACGTGTGCGACGAAAGCGAACGAGCCTCGACGCGGGGTGCCTGCTGAGGTAGCTGTCGTAGGCACTGCATTGTGAGGTGGAGCAACGGAGACTGGCGGGCGCGCTCGTAGTCCTAAAGCTTGCGACGGAGGATATTTATAAAAGACTCATGCTGTAGTAGCGCCTGCGCGAGCTCTCTACGCTGTCTGGAAAGCTGCAGAAGCCGAGATATATACAGATGTCAGAGTACAATTATGACAAGGGTAGAGCTGTTCGCCACAGGGATAGGGCGCGGCGATTACTCAGCGTCAACGGCTGCTGCTTTTGGTGGTCATGTTATTAGTGGATGCCATGCAGGCCATGGTAAGCGGCCATCTCCGTTAACGGCTGGAGTAGTGGTTTTATAATCAATAGTTATCAATTGGCGCGGGGTTGCTATTCACCGCAGATGATTGTGGATTTCTTGGCGCCCCTAACATGGGGAACGGCTTGACGTCTGCATTGCAGTGTTTGAGGGTCAAAAACTCAATCTCTACAGAATAGGCATGAAAGAGTCGTATGCATCCTGCAACTTGAGCAAAGAAATAACAAAGAAACCATCACAATATTCCCCGCCAGAATCAATGCCCACCTAATCTCTGACCTCGGCTTGTTTAAACGCAACGAAATCACGTTTCATAGTTACAGGGTACGACAGGCCTCGTTGCAAAAAATCGGTTGAAAACACCATCCCTAAAGCTTGACGCGGCCCAACCAGACGTCTTCCAACGGCCCAGAGCCGAGCGTAATCCCACCCAGAAAGCTCATAAAATTTCCAGAAATCATCACAAGTCATTCTAGCCCCTCTCAAGCCTCGTACGGATCCTATACGTCCTAGAAACCTTTTTAGAATCAAACATCTCTGCCTCGTCTCCATCGTCCAATAAACCCACGGCAAGATGGCCGAGTATGGTTATGGCGCCAGGTTAAGGTCACCTTAACACCTCAATTCCTGGTGGAGCAATCCTCCTGGGTTCAAATCCCAGTCTTGTCATTATCTTTTTTGCTGAATTCTCTTTACAAGTTGTATCCGGCTAAAGTAAGCCTTCTCACATACCTTGTCGCCTCGGTTCAACATCTAAAAGCTACTCTAACTGGAACGGTAAGATGGCTAAGCATATCACTAAATAGTATGTCTTGTTAATACCTCTTTTATTAAATTCTCATTATGCCGCTTTAATATCGGAGCTACTGTAGGAACGGGGAGATAGCCACGCACTCTTCTCCTATACCAGTCCTAAAATAACTTCATCGCAATACTCTAACATTAAAGAAACGGCAAGGTGGCTAAGCGTATTTTTTAAATGTTATCTCTTATTTATTGACTTATTATTTTTCATCATACAGCTCTGATGTCCGGAGCTATTCTAACATCAACGGCGAGGTAGCCGCACCCTTCTTCTGTGTCCAGAGCCTTCCCTCTTGTACCACATTATCTCCTCAGTCCGCTATTAAAACAGACGGCAATATGGCCGAGTATATTACTTAATACTCTGTTATTTATTGACGTCCTATAATTTCGTCTGATGCTGCTTCGATACCCGGAGCTTCTTTAGCATTAACGGCGAGATGGCCGCACCCTTCTTCGTATCTGGAGCCGTCTCTGTTATACCATATTATCGCCTCGGTCAGCCATCAAAACAGACGGCAAGATGGCCGAGCACGGTCATGGCGCTACGTTCAGGGAAATTACCTAAATCGTAGTGGAGAAATCCGCCTGGGTTCAAATCCCAGTCTTGTCAAGTTATGTCTTTTTGTGGTTTGATACTTTTTGTTTGGTGCTGTTGTTGTGAGTGCATGTGTGGCCCTCGATTTTTTGCCCTTTGTGGGGCTTTGGATGAATTGACAGGGAGATGGGGGTGGTTGGGAAATTGGGGGTTTGAAAACATTGAAAGGTATTTAAGTGGTGTATATTCGTTCGCTATTGCAGCCATATTTGTATGCCAATCTGTGTCTATCTGGAAAAGGTCCGTCGCCAGAGACGCCAATAAAACTACGAAATAAACACAACCTGCCGTTACGCCTGCCTATCCAACACGCATCTGATTAAAGAAACAAGCAAATATCGCCAAACATCCTGTATGCTGCTGCTCGATTGTCCAGTCTTTGCCCCAGTCTTGGTTGTAGATCATCCATTTTAACGTCAAATGGCGCTTGCTCAGCTGGGGCTCTCTTCGCAAGCTTGGCCGCCCTCGCCTTTATCGTCCTTCTCCTCAATACGAGTCACTTTCCATCGCTGTGGCCGGGCATGCATACCTGGCCACAAATCAGTCGGAAGGTATTCACCCACATCTTGCCGAAATGATTCTCGAGATGCTTTGTCGGCGGCCAACAGCTTGTCCACGTTGGCTTGCGCCATGCGCCAGATGTTTTGCACACTGTCCTCAACAGCTTTTCGGCGCTTCACTTCCGATATGAGCGACTCATATGCGCTCCCGTAACCGTCGTAGAAGCCTCGCATCTCCTCCATCTCCGCCATTCTGTCAAACACAGTCTCCTTCTCCAGGTCCCATCGCGTTTTAAAGTCTTGTTCTGCGGCAAGGTAGTCATTCAGACGGTCACCAATGCTTCCGAGTACGGTGAATGCGTCAAGCATAGAAATGTACGATTTCTCTGCTGCGGCATTACGTTGCTCCAGGATCTTGTAGTCTTGCTCCATGACCGCGAGACGCTCTTGGATTTCTTCAACAACATCGCTGACCTCGCTTGCATCTTGTACAACAACATGGAGCATTTCTGCTCTGTCACTATCCGTGACTGACTCCAAGTCGGACATGTTGGATTCCTGCTCCGCAATGACACCCGATATGGAGACACCATCGCTGCCTTGAGCCTGGTTCACCTCGGCAGCTCGGCGGCGAGCTAGATCTGCGCCGCCTTCTGTTGTTCGAATTGCCGTTACACACATGTCAAAGTGGTTCGTCAAGGATGCCAGCAGTTGCGCCATCGCGGTCGAGTTCTCGAGTATCTCCATCAATTTGTCCATTGTGAATGGTTGTGATGCCTGGCCCTCGTTATCCAAGTCTTGTGTTTGCGATTCGATGATGACTTTCTTGAGGTCACGAATGTCGTTGTCGAAACGAAGGAGGTCGCCGTCGAATGATTGCTGGATGCCCTGCACCTAGTCAGCCAGAGCTCAGCAACCGAGGTCGCGCTACATACCTGAAGCTCTCCTATACTCTTCTTCATCGCGTCTCTCATCCTGTTGACGCCTTCCTCGTCGACAAAATCTAGTAAATTCTTTCGTTGCTCGTCTTGTGGGCGAAGGAAGTCGCTGATCTGCGTAGAATGCAGAGATTCTATCGTCCGGCCAAGCTTGCCATCGACACCATCCATGGACTTGACGAGCACCCTAAAATCCCTCTTGCTCCAGTCATACGTTGCTTGAAGGCTGCGGCGTACCTTGACAAGGATGGCAGCCTGGTCAAGAGTAGCTCCGCGAAGAAAGCTAGCCTGGGCAGAGAGCAGAGCTGCTTCCTCGTGCGCATTCCGGGCTGACGTAGCTATTTCATTGGCGCGAAGAACATGATTCATCGATGAAAGCGATCGTTTCGCTGCTAACAAATGAGTGACCAGCGTCTCGAGAGGAATGTTGGCTGTTATAGAAGCTCGTTCGTCCGATCGTTGGAGCGACCCGGCTAAGGAGCCCGTGCTGCGGCGGGTAGATGCTGTCGGGGAAGCCATTTCTGCGCCTGCGCTTTCATATAATGATGGATAAAGAAAATGGGCGATGCACAGCGCACGAGGCTACATGATAGCAGTCGCTGTGATGTGGTGATGGTATTTGTGAGAAGAAGGTTTCGCAGGGTTGATAAGGACCACTTGTAGCGCGATAAGCATGGATTGTAGCGTCATCGGCCAGGGACGTACGTGCTAGCATGGGCACAACCAAACCCCATCATCATCGGCCAAGGCTCGAAAAGGCAGTCAAAATGCTAGACTAGCCACCATAAAGCAAAATAATGGCAACAATTGATTCAATGCGTGGCTGACTCACTGCAGCTGCCTCTTCTCTGGGGCGCCTTCCTGTTGGCGTGGTCTGCCAAAGCGCCAGCACTTGGCAAATGGAGCTGTTCACTGCATCTCCATATCACACAATCCTCATTCTTTTCAAGTTATCGCCTCTACACTCTTTTATGATATTTATTTGGTCACCGCCCTAGAATCCACCATGGATCCCTCATCAAAGCCCGAGGAGATTCCGCTTGATGAACCAGCTGATACATCAGCCGATGTTCCTGACGACGCACAGTCAACTTCCAGCCAAGCCCAAGATGAGCCTCGAGTAATTGTCGAACATATTGTTTCAACGTCAAATCAGCCTCCAACTCCACAAGAACTGCCATCGCCAGGAGATCTGCCATCACTAGAGAATCTACCAACGCCGTCATACACGTTTGACATTCAGTCAGCTCTGGCAGATGTGCCTCTTTCACCTGTCGCAGAAGACGAAGAAGAAGACTTATACACCGATGAGCGAGAGAGCTTCAAGACTGCCTCAGGATCAGGCCGCCAATCTTCCTCGTCAGAGAGAGTTATTGAATCAATGGCTCCCCGAAGGCCTCGCCCCCCGAAGCGAATTTGGCAATCCGCAAAACGTAGCAGATCCGCAGGCGGATTGCTAGACTACATTTTTGTCAAGAATTCCAATTAGGATGGGTACCTTGACATGTGGAGTAAAAGAGACCAATCTACTTTCAGCGGTAGTAGTAGTCAGGGAAGTACCCAAAGCGGCTTGCGACTGGATGGGAACCGGCCTCACCGTTGTCTCCTTGCCAATATGCCACCTTCTTCTTACTATCCCGATGATCTGGTCGATTCGGGGTCTCCGGAAAGAACGGTCGGACATTCAAAAGGCGCTAGCTGGCCTCCAACAAGTGCTGCCGTACTTTGGGAGAAAATTGCCGCGTCTTGGAAACAAACAGTACCACATAGCCGCGAGTCCTCCGAGAATCCGTACAGAGGAATGGAAAGTCCGTCATCCGTTCATTAGGAGCATGTGGAAAATTCAGAGGAGCCCCAAGGTGTGGGACTGGGCAAGGCATCCGACGATACGCGACTTGCACGAGTAAGTCCTTTGATCTGGATGTATTGACAGATAACATATGCTTATTTGAAATTAGCAAGACGCCAAAACTGAATACGTCCATCAACTACGCCATGCTCCCCCCGGTCCGTCCTATCAAGCTCGAGTAGCCAAGCAAGGCGGGCCGATACTCCCACAGTTGCCGCCCAGCTATTACGATGCTGCGATGAGCCTGTCCAAGATGAAAGAGAGCACTCTGGATCAGTTTGATCCTATCCGCCAAGCCAAGGTTCCTGAACTTCGAGAACTGAGACCCGTCGCACCAGTTCACAACGCCAGAGCGGCAGTGCGAGAGGATGACAATGTCGAAAGAGCAGACACTCTAGCACCTTATGCAAGCCCCCCCAAAAGGACCCTTTTTGGGTCTATCCTTGACTGGACAAAGTCACTTGTCAAAGAAAACGTCGACGGCAAAGGAAGATGGCTCTGTTCTGTTTGCACAGTATTCTTGAATACGATGAACCCTCGCGATCGAGACAAGCGAGTGGTGGAGAGAATGCATCAGACACTTGGGATTTGGCCGCCATTCAAACGGGTGCCAAACGTAACAGTGGCTAAGCGAATATGCGCAAGATGCCATCAAAGGACCAATTGCGTACTATTTGCCTATTACGAAGCTGATTGAACAGACGACGGCAAAGCACAGTGGAAGACGTGGAATTTACCGAGTTTGATTTATTAGCCTATAAGCGATAGTGATTCAATTAGCGATGCAAATGATCAGTCCATTAGATGACGAGGCGTTGCTTCTTCTTGCGAGAGTGGTGTCTCGGGACCATCAACATATCTCGCTCCAGCATCAGCAGAAGCGGCTAGTCCTTGACTTTTACGCTCCATGCGCCGTCTCCAAGGTCGATAGATGATAATGGATCCCAGTCCTACGACGACGAATACACCGACAATACTGCCACCGACTATTTCAAAGTTGTCGCCTATGGCGGAGACGCCGTCCCAAAAACGCCCTTCGGGCTCGGCAACATTCTGGACAAGCGACAGCACCTGGATAATGCCGATAAAAGCAGATACGACGATGGTGATGCCGGTGAGTACGATGGAGTAGTACAAGATGGCCACGACGTCTCGTGCGAATGCCTTGGACGTGTACAGAGCCATCATGAGTGCACCGTCTGTAGTATCCACCAGACACATGCCGGCTATGTAATTATTAGTGCTGTGCCATCTAGAATCCACTAATCCAAACTCACAGGTGAACAAGATGGGGAAAATGAGAATCAACCAGATGCTGGTTCCCTGAACAGCTTGAATGCTGGCGATTCCGAGAATGGCAATCTCAGAGCTCGTGTCAAAGCCAAGACCAAAGACGACACCTAGAGGGTACATTTTCCACGGCCTATCGATGGCTTTGAAGAGAAAACCCAGTACCCTGCCCATGAAGCCGGCACCCTCAAGATTCAATTGCCCGCTGGCCGTCGCCTCGGCATCATACTCGGTCACGGGCGCGCCGTCCTCTCCCATTTCCTCCGCGCGGCGCCTCTCCGCCAGAACCTGCTGCAGCCGCCTGACGAGCTTGTAGAGCACCCATCCGTTGCCTATGCACAGCACAATCAGAAACGCGGCGCTAACCGACGTGCCGACAATATTGCCGATGCGCGTGAAGCCGTCGAAGCGGTCGCGCAGCGCGCCACTTGTCGCCGCGACCACAACGCAGGTGACAATGACAATGGTGCTGTGGCCGAGCGAGAAGAAGGTGCCGACGGTCGCCGGCCGCTGGCCGGACGCGATGAGCCGCCGCGTCATCAAGTCAATGGCGGAGATGTGGTCAGCGTCGAGCGCGTGCCGCAAGCCGAGCGTGTAGGATAGCGCTGCGGGCGAGATGAGCTTGGGGTGGAAGCGCAACACCACGCCGCAGGCGGCCCAGACGACGGCGTTGGCGGCGACGAGCAGCGCGATGGCGAGTATGCTGTTGTTGGGGACGCCGTGGAGGAACGCGGGCTTGCGGGGGAGCTGCACTTCGAGCCTGGCCATCTTGGAGGGTTTGCTGGTCTGTCTCACGGTGTGGTCGTGATGGTGAAGTCTGCTCACACGGGACAAGGTTGGGAACACGAGAGGAAATCTTTATAGATGGCTGGATGAGGACGCCGGTGAAGGCGCGGGATTCTCACGATCGCTGCCGCCTATATATCGCCCAAATGAAGGAGAAGCAAAAAACGACGGTGCCTAGATAAACAGTGAAACTTGGACGTTTGCCGTGGAGGGTGGCTGTCAATGGACGTCTCCGATTGCGGTCGGCGCAGGGCAGTTGGCCTTCCTCTTACGGAGTAAGTAGCAGTCACACGCAGTGTAACTAAAAGCAAAACACAGCACAGAAGGCCCTTCGCAAAGACAACCTCGGTGTGAGCTAATTTACTAGATCGTCGCTGGACCCTGTGCAAGCCGGAAGGCCCCGCGCTGGCGTGGTGGTAGCTCCATCTTGGCGGTTCGGACGGACTCTGATAAGGGTTGCATTACAGACGGACAAGAGGATTCTAGCTCGTGAAGCGGAGGCCAGACAGCTAGTACACGGGAACTTATCTCTAGTTGGGCTTGGACTTCAGCAGCGGTTCTTGAGCCGGCGCACGCCGATACTGTTAGCCCTTAGCATTGAATACAATTATAACGTGACCTAGGTTCTGCTCTTTTCGGGCTTAACTCACTTATTGAAATCAGTTCACGGAACTGACCTAATAAGCTAGGTTTTATTTTATTCTTGACCTCGTTTTCGACTCAACTACGGGGAGTGATGGTCGCTGATAAGATGCTCACATATAACGACCAGGGTACCCATTTTAACGAAGTGTTGCAGCGCCGACGCAACTTTTGACATGGCGGTCCACAACCCCAAAACGCACCAAGATCTCGAGGCCCTCGACGTCCAAGCTTTTTCAGGGTGTCGAGGCCCAGTCAAAGCTTACGCCGGCAGAGCGATCATCCTATCCGCAGGCAGCCTTTTCGCATCTCGTGTCTGGCTACAACTCTGGCTACAACTCTGGCTACAACTCTGGCTACAACTCTGGCTACAACTCTGGCTACAACTCTGGCTACAACTCTGGCTACAACTCTGGCTACAACTCTGGCTACAACTCTGGCTACTATGCCTACGTCTGGTGTGTCGCGCACCGCCCAGGCATCACAGATGCTCATGTTGAACTGACAATGTGTACTTATTCGTAGCTCCAATGTGTTTGGCGAGGAAACGTTTCAGACCAACTTTGCAGCAAATCCGGCCAGCACCGTGGCATGGAACCAGTTTCGTCGGCGGCTTCTCGAGTATGGGGGTAGCAGGGACCAGACGCATGTCTTGGAGGAATTTCTCCGACGACCTCGCACGTCTGCAGCCCTGCTCAAAAGTCTCGGCATTGCATAGCCAGATGTATATCGGTAAGAAAGAGATGGAAACTAGCTGAATAAAAGCCAACAAGTTGTCTCGATTTCTGATGCGGCATTGTACGGGTACGAAGTTATTTTGCTAGAAACTCTATTACTATCCGAGACAGGCTTGCTCATCCTCCGACGCCACCTCAAAGTCGAACCTTGTAACACTCGCCTGGTACCCGTCCAGCCGTCCAGGGCTGCGCGATCCTTGTGATAGCTGACCAGTGCATAGTGATAGCCCTTGCTACTCTCAACAGGGTCAGTGACTGACGGCCCACCGACAATAAGACGCTTGTTCAAGACGGAGGGCAGGTCTCGCAGCTGCTTTAATTCTCCAACAAATGTAGCCTTGAACAGCACTGTCAAGTAGGACTAGAGTATCATCTTTGGAGTAGGTGCTGGCTAACATACCAACGTGTACGATAGTCATGGTATTTTCGAGTTTGACGACTTCTTTTACTGGCCATTCTGTTGCTTGATCAATTTATTAGCCATCTGCATCGGACTTGTCCCGCGCCACCCCAGACGGAAAGTATCCGTATCGCAAAAGCCCGAATCCACACGGCATCTAGATCGACATATTGGCCCATAATAATGACGGATAGGGACCGTAATAGATTAGCGGCTTGATGACCATAGCCTCGAGTTCCGGACTGCCCTTACGAGCTGCCAAAATAACTGACAAGAGCCTGGCAGAACTTTCAAGCAATGGGACGGCAAGACTACCCATGCCCAACCCGGGTCTTGGACTGTCTCCAATGCCGGCAGAGCCGGTAATATAGAAACCCTGCAATTTGATCTTGGCACCCCCGTAGACAGTCTCCCGCGAGAATCGACTACTTGGGAGCCCGAGTCCCGCATCACATATCTACACCTGCAACACTTATCGACCACTCATCTCAGCCGCACCACATCTACACTAGTTCCTGTTATCTCTGGCGCTGCACCGCCTGAAGCAGTGTACGCACTAGTACGAGACTGGGGAGATAACCCCCACACACCATCCAATCCCTTGCCACCAGCATTGAATTGGTGGGCAGGGTTTGTATAAAAGCTTAGATGCGGCCTGCTCTCCTGCATGTCTCTCTCCTGCGAGGCATCGAGGTGCAGCACTCGCTGCTCAAACAAGGTCAGCATACAATCATGGTCCGCATACGCGTGCTGCTCTCGCAACTCGCTGGCAAACTCGTCGTTGATGGGGAACCGGGTGTGTCTGGTGTACAACTCATGGTATGAAATATTTTGCCTTTATAAAATAAAGAAAAAGCCATGCTCGCAGATTCGAGCACGTGACAAATCTTTGTTGTGCAGTTGCTAACAAACCCCATGTTCTGATCCGAAAAGCTCGCGAGCAAAGACCTGCAACCGGTGCCAAAGAGCCAGCGCAAATGGACCAGCTGGAATTTTGTCGGCTTCTGGATCGCAGACGCCTTCAACATTGCCACGTGGATGATTGCCTCGTCCATGATTGTCGGCGGGCTGTCGTGGTGGCAAGCATGGCTGGCCGTCTGGCTCGGCTACGGCTCTACTGCCGTCTTCATTGTGCTCACCGGCCGCATCGGGGCCGTGTACCACATTAGCTTCCCGGTCCTCGGGCGTGCTTCGTTTGGAATCTGGGGCAGCTTGTGGCCCGTCTTCAACCGTGTAGTGATGGGTGAGTAGCTGACAAGTGCCACCGTTGCAATCTAACTGACCGGCCTCAAAAGCTTGCGTATGGTATGGTATCAACTGTTATATTGGTGGACACGCCGTCTATCTCATGATTCACGCAGTATGGACGTCGTGGGACCGCGAAAAAATCCCCAACACCCTCGGTAGCGGCACAACCACTGCCGACTTTGCCTCATTCATCATATTCTGGCTCTGCTCTTTACCGGCGCTTTGGTTTCCCGTCTACAAGATTCGCCACCTCTTTACCCTAAAAGCCTGGTTTGTTCCTCCAGCCGCCATTGCCTATCTGATTTGGGTCGCGGTCAAAGCTGGTGGCATGGGCCCCGTGGTGTCACGCCCGGGAAACTTGCAAGGCAGCCATCTGGCGTGGGAATTCATCAAGGGTCTCATGTCGTGCATTGCCAACTTTGCAACCGTCATCATAAATGACTCGGATTTTACTAGATTTGCCCGCAAGCCCCAAGACGCGCTGTGGTCGCAGCTCATCAGCTTGCCGCTGTCGTTTGCATTCACGTCTTTGGTCGGCATCCTCGTGTCTTCTGCCTCTGCCGTCATTTACGGCGAGCCGATTTGGGATCCTCTTTATTTACTCGAAAGACTCTTTGAAGGCGCCAGCTCAGGTGAGCGCTTTGGCATCTTTGTCATTGCCCTTGCCTTTGCCCTGGCCCAGCTTGGTACAAATATCGCTGCCAACTCTGTTTCGGCTGGCACGGACATGACTGCACTTCTACCACGATACCTGAATATCCGGCGTGGCAGCTATGTTTGCGCCATTGTTGGCTTGGTCATATGCCCTTGGGTTCTTCTTCAAGATTCCAACACATTCTTGACATATTTGTCTGCCTACGCCATCTTTCTGAGCGCCATGGCCGGTGTCATCACAACTGATTATTATCTTGTCCGCAGAGGATACCTCAATGTTCCCGAGCTGTACACTGCACGGAAATCTGGACCATACTTTTACACTTTTGGCGTCCACTGGCGTGCGTATGCAGCATACGTCGCGGGAATCCTCATCAATGTCGTTGGCTTCGCTGGCAAGGTCGGCGCTACTGTGCCCACTGGCGCTACGTACATATTCAACGTCAACTTTTTCGGGGGCTTTATTGTTTCGTCCGTCATTTACTTGCTACTGTGCAAGCTGTCACCAGTTCCAGAGACACAAAACAAGTGGTCAGAGGTGCTTGAGAGCGACGAGGAAAGCGATTTGCCCATGGTGACGCGGTCTATCTCAGACGAGAAGGGTGCGATTAGCATCCGGGCGTGAAATACTTCAAGTCATGCTGAGTCCACAGAATCGTGCTTGAGCGAGAGACATTATCACTCGCTTCATCTATTATATACACGAGTGGTTTCATTTGAAGCCGATAAAAAACTACCACGTCTTACAGAGTAGCCATTGGTGCTACTGATACTTTCTCGGCTTCTGCATTCAGAGCATCAATCTCGGCCTGCACGAGAGGAATGCCCGTCTTTTCGCGCTCGCTCTGAGCTAATTGCTCCAGCTCGCCAGGAAAGTAGATACGGTTAACCCCAGCGGCCTTTTCGGAGCCCGTAATTCTGTCGTAGAGATACTGTATGCGGCTGCGAAATTCTTGCAGACTCATGAATAGATCCGGCTTGATCGCCAGCAAAAAGTGGCCGACGTCTGCCGGCTTGGATGCATCATAAGGCCCGGTTACATGCCCTGCAAAAGCCGAGCCAGACAAGACTCCCGAAAAGACGTCCATCATAACGGCCAGGCCCGACCCTTTGGGTCCTCCCATCGGCAGCATGACACCAATTAGAGCCGCTTCGGGGTCATCCGTCGGCCGGCCCTCGGCATCGAGCGCCCAGTCCGGGGGAATCTTTTCGCCGCGCCGCTTCGCCTTGTAGATTTTGCCCCGGGCGGCTACCGACGGAGCCATGTCGAGGATGAAATGCGACGACGCATCCTTTCCAGGCGCGCCGCACGCAATGGGAGAGACACCAATCAGCTTGCTCTGACCACCCCAGGGCGCGAGGGCCGGGCTCGAGTTTGTAAACACGAGGCTCATCATGTCGGCGTCCAGGGCCTGCTGCACGATCCAGGCGCTCATACCGAAATGGTTCGAGTGCTTGATGCTGGCCATGCCGATACCATATGTTTTTGCCGAATCGATGCACGCCGCCATGCCCATGTGGGCAGCCAGGAAGCCGAAGCCATTGTGGCCGTCGACCTGGGCCACTACTGGCGTGACTTGCGTGAGAGTCGGCGTGGCTGTGTGGTCGAGGACGCCCTGTCTGATGCGCTCCATGTAGGAAGGGATGCGATTCATGCCGTGGGTGTCGACGCCGCGAAGGTCAGCCGCAATAAGTCCATTGGCCACGATGGTGGCATTTTCGGCAGGAACGCCGTTGCCTTTGAGGATGTCCTCGACGAGCCGCTGAGCTTCGGTTGCCGCGACATGGCACCGCTCTTGCGGCGGTTGCTCAAAGGTCATGCTTGTGGATTTGTAAAAGATCAAGGTAGATGCTGCGATTTTGTATGTTTTCTCTCCACATCATATTTCTTGAAGGTTGGGATGAATGGAGCGAGCGCATGCCGTTTAATACTAGTTATTTGTATTGCGGCTAGTCTCCGCCGTTCTGGTGGAGATGGCTGGCAGAATACCGACAGAGACTTACGTTAGCGGCATTTATCCGTCATTGCCGGACACTTTCCCGTCACAGGGAGCTCACTACTTTCCGTCGATCCATCGTCGGCTCTCCCATCATTAGTGACGCCTGAAATATGCCTGTTGACCAGAGCACACCTCCAAGGCGGACCGACTCCGAGCGGCGACAAGCGCGGGGTAAGCTTGCGTGTCTGCGCTGCCAGCGGCGAAAGATTCGTGTAAGAACAGCACGGGCGCCATACAACGCGGCTTGCTAATTTTGCAGTGCGACGGCGACTTGCCGACTTGCAAAAACTGCAGGAATGCCGGTGCTGCATGCACAGATGGTCTCAGCACGCGTCTGAAAGACTTGCCCCGGGCGTGAGTGAAAGAGACTCCGGAGCAGGCGACCGCTAACGGTCATAGCGAAATCTCCAGCCTCAAGTCCCGTTTAGCATGGCTGGAGTCGATTGTGCGACAGCGATGTCCTGACCTGAATCTGGAAAATGGACAGCCGCAGCAGGGCATGAATCCGGCTATGCTGGACATATCCACGCTGGAGCCCGACAACGGCGTCAATACAAATGTTGCCGACGCTCCCCAGACAATTACAGAACATGATCTAACTAGCCAGCTGCCTAGGCCAGCCCTGGAACAAGTATTAGCTGGGAACAGCGCGCCTGCTCATGAAATTGGCATGCTGTCGCTTGGTGCCAGCCAAGACTCGCGGTACATCGGTCCATCAAGTGGTTACTTTCTGGCACGAGTCATGCTGAGCAAAGGCCGTGATCCTGTCAGCGGCACCGACATGCAAAACACTTATACCGATATACCAGGAGAACTCATTGAGTCTTGCACTGGCCCGCTTCCCCTCCCACCGAAGCGACTGGCCCAACGGATGTGCGACGCCTTTTTCGAGTTCATCCATCCACAGTACCCGATTTTGCATTACCAGACAACCTTGAACGCGGTGGAGCATATATACCAGAATGATAATGTGGCTCCTGTCATCACGTTTCAAGTGTTTATGGTCCTTGCAATCGGTGCCATAGCATTATCCATGCGCTCAAAGGTGCGCTTACCGAGTGATTCGTATTGTCTGGCGGCATTGAAGGTCTTTTCGCGAATCAACATTGAAAACTCGATACAAGGACTGCAATGCTTGTTGCTATTCCTGATATTTGCGTTGCATAGCCCTTGTACAAGATTTAATGTGTGGTATCTAAACTACCAGTGCTTGGCAGCCGTGTTGGATTTGGGGCTACAGAGAAACATTACTGTCGAGTCTGGAATCTCGCTGCTGGAGCAAGAAATGAGAACCAGAATCTTCTGGAGTTGTATTCTTCTGGACAGAACAGTATGCACAATCATGGGCCGGCCAATTGGCCTTCGCGACGAAGCTTGCGAGCTACGAGTAAGTTCCCCAATGCTGAATAAGTAGCAGACTAACCTCGACAGTTGCCGCAAGAAATCGAAGACGCCATGCTCGCTACCCCGGTACAGACTTCTTCCTCGAATACGAGAGCCCTGGGAATAGCGTACTCGATTCATTTATTTCGCGCTACAAAAATCAATTCTGAGATTAAATATATCGCCAACAGCATCGTCCAAGAGGCTCCTCGATATGCGTACCCACCGCAAACAAACATACACGGTTGGCAAAACAATGTGCTACGGCAGCTAGACGGCTGGCTGGCAAATATACCATCAGATGGCCAACATCCAAACGAGTTCATGCAGCTCGTGTGCCGGCTCCGCTACCACGGGCTCTGTCTGCTTCTCCTTCGACCAAGCCCCGCCATTCCGAAGCCGACCGCCGACGCCCTGGTGCGATGTCAGAAGAGCGCCACCGAGAGCATCAAGATTCTGGACCAAATGTACCGGCAGAATCTGCTCATTCACAACTGGATCAGCCTGCATGGACTGGTTCTCAGTGTGCTGACGCTCCTGTACTGCGTCAAAGCAGAGCCCGAGGTGGCGCGGGCGACGCAGCCGGATACGCTCATGGGGACAGTCAGCTCTGCGCTGGGCGTTTTGAGCGCCACGGGCGAGCACTGGGCCGCGGCAAAAAAATGCCGTGATATTCTAGAGGATCTGGCAAAGTCTACTGTTCAGTGGCTGCAAACTCAGTCGGCGCCGTCAAACCATCAGCAGCCAGTCCAGCTCCGCTCCAGACCGAGTCGCACTCGGGCACAAATCACAGACGAACAAGTACGTCATGTTCGTGAAGCGGTAGAGGTGCCATTATTTGACGCTCTAGAAATGGATACCATGTTGCAGCCGTTTGACGGCTTGTTTTCTGACGGCGAGTCTGTTAATATCGATGTCATGATGCAAAGCCTTTTCCAGGATTTCATACCCACATCAGGTGCGAGCTAATCGCTCAAGGTACTGCAGGTTAATGTTTGTAATCGTGCGTATAAAGACACATGCAGACCAACAGGTGCCGATCAAGCCATAAGCCATATGCCGTCTAGTATGATGAACGGGTAATTTGAATCAGCATACATCTACTAGATGGGGAAACGGGAGAAATATTGGAATCAATTCAAGGTGATTCTATTCTTCATAATTTCCCAAACCACTCTATAGTTACGACCAATCATGCATAGTCTCAATGTAATGTTTGGCTGTTTCAAAATCATCAAACCACACAACGCACCGCCATGCCACCACAGCTTTTAAACAGGAGTATTCACGCCAGTAGACGGATTCTTAGCCGATGCCCTAACAAACTTGGTATGCTGCGCCAGCGTCACCGGCGCCATCACTCCATCGACCCCAACCTTATCGATGCGCACCGTGACAAACGCCAAGCTGCCGCCAACCTTTTCCGCCGTCGCCGTCACCTCGAGCTCGTCACCAACCACAGCCGCGCCGAGGAAGCTGAGGTGCATGTCGGCGCTGGCGCCGGTGGTGTCGCGCAGGTCCCACGCGGCAATGGCCATGCCTGTCGTCATGTCGACAATGGTGGCGGAGACGGCGCCGTGCAGGCCCCCGCGGCTGTTAACGTGCATGGCGTCGAGCAGCAACCGGCAGACGACGCGGCCCTGCGAGACGCGGTGCAGGGTCAGCGTCGGCAGGATGGTGCCGTAAATGGGGCTGCGGTGCTTGAGGGCCGCGAGGACGGCCGAGACGTGAGCGGTCCGCACGAGATCCGACACGTCCGATCCAGCCGGGGCTGGAGTGGATGCTTGCGCTTCCAGAGGGGGCATGAATGGGGTTTTATGCTGACGCTGATGGCTGACGTCCTTTTTCTGTATGTCTATGGTGTGGCTTGTAAATTCGTGCAATGCAACGTGGTGATGACGAGGGGAGATGGGTAAAAATTTCGGCTTGCGCCCGTTATATTAGACTCGGTCCCGTGGTCGGAGCAGTGGAGCCACGACACAGCACTTACACGGGCAAGACGGGCTGCAGCCGGGCACACGCCTACTAACGTTATAGTTTTGCGTAAGGAGTTGGACATTAGGGATTAATATAAAACACTATTCATACTGGTGTCAAGTTGTTTCAACTTGCAACGCTCCCCCCCCATTGCTTTAAATCACCAATCTCTTTGTCATGTTCCATTACCATTAGTCGACAATATATTCCACATTATTTTCACTCGATTCCATCATCGGGTTCCATCGCTTATAGAATAGCAGCAACGATCCAAGCAGCGCCAACGACACAGGCAGCAATACCAATCTCGATGCGGGCACTCCCAGCGTGGACGATGCCATCATCGCCGGTGCTGTCAGTCGAGCTGGGTCTGCTAGGGTTGGCAGTTCTGGTGGTGTTAATTCGACCACCAGTAGTACCAGGCTTGCCGTAGCTACCGGTGCTAGTGCTGCTAGACGGCTTGCGGCTGAGGCCAGAGCTCGGCGTAGACACGGCGTTAGTGCTGAGGCCAGAGCTCGGCGTGGACGCGACATCAGTGCTGGGGCCAGAGCTCGGCGTGGACGCGGTATCAGTGCTGGGGGCGGGACCAGAAACAGGCTCAGGGGTAATGGGGAGAATCATTCCTGGAGCAGAGGGGCCAGCAGAAGAGTCGCCGTCCGCGGGAGGAGAGGGCGTCTTGCCATCGGTGGGACTGGGGGCATCGCTGCCAGACGTAGCAGAGCTACTGTCGGCGGGCGAAAGGCTGCTGCTCGGATCAGTAGGGGTCGAGACACTGCTCTGGCTGGGAAGATCAGAGTTACTGAGATCAGAGTTACTGCTGACGGGAGTCTCCGAATTAATGCTGGCTGGAGATGTATTTGTGGTAGTCGGAGGTGCCTCGGTGCTCTCAGACGGAGCCGGCGTGCTGGTAGTAGCAGATGACGACTCAGTGGTTGAGGATGGAGAGGGCGTGCCGGTGCTCAAAGATGGCGATGGTGTTTCTGTACTAGCCCGAGGCGATTCGGTGCTTGGTGAAGGAGACGGCGTGGTAGTACTCGCAGGAGGGGAAGGCGTACCGGTGCTTACAGGGGGAGGGCCACCCTTGCAAGAGTCGGCAGGCTGATCAGCAACACAGGAGCACAGAGACCCAAGAGCAGTGATGACGCCAAAAGCATCATCACCGCAGGCACCGCTGAAGCAGTTAAAGGCAGCAGCTTTGATGTCCTCAAGCTTTGCGCACTGGCACTGGTAGTCCTGGGGACCGCAGCCGACGTTGGCTGCACCGTCAACTATGCAGGATTTGCCGCAGTCAGGAATGGCGTCGGCGTTGCTCTGGCACGGGCAGCCACTAACTGGAGAAGTAGGAGAGCCGCTGGGAGAGCTCGGGGTAGCAGAAGGTGTAGATGTTGGTGTAGGCGTGGGCGTGGGCGTGGGCGTGGGCGTGGGCGTGGGCGTGCTGGAAGGATCGGACGGTCCAGGCAGGCCGCCGTGGTTGATGCAGGCGCAATGGTCTTTGAATACTTTCAAGATGCCGCGTAGCAACCCAGGATCACCGCAGTATCCTTCGACGCAGTCATTGTTATTGAGATATTCTTCCACGATAGCAGCGTTCTTAGGCTGGCATCGGCAGGCGTAGTCTTGACCACCACAATCTATCTCCAAGGTAGCCTTATGAAAGCATGGCAACTGAGAGGTATGTTAGCGATGTGCATGCTTTGAGGACATTGTTCTTCTTCACTTACAGCGCAATTAGGGATACCCCTCAGTTTGGGTTCGCAGTTGTCAGCAGCCTGGATGGCGAGGGCAGAAGAGGATGTGGATTGAGGAGCAGGGACTGGCGAGGAGGCCAAGACGGCAGCAGAGCCAGAGGCGGCAGAAGGGACAGAGGCGGCAGAAGGGACAGAGGCGGCAGAAGGGACAGAGGCGGCAGAAGGGACAGAGGCGGCAGAAGGGGCTGAGGCGGCAGAAGAAGCGGGAGAGACGTCAACGCTGGCAGCGAAGCGCGCCAGAGCCATCAGGCTCACGACATTCACGACATTCTTCATTTTTTGGCAGCGGAGATATTGGCGCGAACAAATACCCAAAAGATTTAGACGCAGGTGCCCGAGCGACTCTATTTAAGAAAAGGCGAGAAGAGGGGAAAGCAAAGATGCTGCGGGAGTCGGCCGTGCATTATATCGCATCAGGCTGCTGGCCTGCTGCTGCCAACCCAGCCGCAAGTCAAGTTGCAACGGCCATCCATTGTCTCGGAACGGACTTGGACCCTAGTAGCTTTGCGCATATTCCCATGCATGAATTTCCACAAGTTCCTACGAGGCCCCGTTTCTTTGCAGATTGACCCAAGCAAGACACCTTTTTTGCTCCCATTTCGGCTGAGTCTGGCCTTTCAGCCATAGGCAGCCAAGACGCATGGCGCAGACGGGCTGTGGGGTAGAAAAGCAACATGTCGCCTAAACCTTGCCTCAAAATCAGACAGACCGTGTGTTGTTGGCATGCTGGCCGGATTCGAATCTTTGCAGACGCTTTCTGCTTTCCTCGAAAGTTCGATGAGGAGCTCGGTAGAAAGTCAAACTACGCCGAGCTAGAGACCATGTTGCATTTTTTTCCATCAGAAACAGGGTCCCTCCGACTCATTTTCATCATGCCGCGATATGCCTGCGTTTTTCTTGTCAGGAAAGTAGCAGTGACAGGTAGCCAACATTTGCCTTTTCCGAGCATCTTGGGCCCCGGTGATACGCCGAGCCTGATAACATGTCAACTGCAGCGCCGCAATGCACAGTCACATTTGACAGTAAAAGGCCTCTTCAGCAAGCTTCGTGCCACAATACGATCGAGTGCGTCGCACGAAAGCATAAAAAAGCCGTTGAAGAAATAGGAGAGACGTGGTAGAAATGTCGCGCACAGGAAAACGCTGCCCGGGGTGCACTGGCCACTCGCTGTTCCTTGGCTGCGTAGCCGGAGATACAATTCTCCACGCAGCCAATCTCTGGGACCAGCCCATTCTCAATTTCACACCTCACAATCACGGATTATACACAATTATGACAGGCGATATCGAATTTCAGGATGTCAATACCATGGCAATAAATAATACCCCAATGCGCAGGTTTCTCACACTATTTGCCCTCAAAACCACATCTCGGTTCTACAAATGGAACGGCCCCTGTGTCCCCATCTCCAGCAGACATATTGTCAAGAAAGGCAGCAGGGTCAACCTCACGGAAGCAGCGACCATGGCCTTCGTCGCCTCTCGGACGGAAATTCCAGTGCCCCGTGTACATTGTGCATTTACCCATCGAAATGTTACATACATTGTCATGGAACGCATGCGTGGGCAAACACTACCTGGTGCCTGGCCAAGATTATCTGAGGCGGATGTTGAGCGTATTCTTCTGCAACTGCGAGGTATGCTCGAGGAGCTTCGTGCAATTCCAGCTCCGGGAATTGCAATTGAGAGCTGCGTAGGAGGCTCACTGTGCGATTCTCGTATTCCTCGGCCGGAGCCTAGGTTCGGGCCGTTTCCTTGCACACAGGCATTTCATAAATGGTTAAGAGAGGGACTTGGGGCGGAAGAAAAGCCACTTTATGTTGATGAGGAGGAGTGGGCCGATCTCAAGTATATGATTGCAATGCAAAATCAGGAATGGGGAACGCCGGTGTTTACTCATGGCGATCTAAACCCATTCAACATTATAATCCGGAATGGAAAGATCGAGGCCATCATTGACTGGGAATTTTCAGGCTGGTATCCTCGTTATTGGGAATATACGTCTGTTTGGCTTGGTAATAAGACCAGAATAGCGTGGCAACGCATGGCAGAAAAGTTCATCGACCCTTGGCCCAATGAATTGCGAATGGAAGCCATTAGACAGAAGTGGTGGGGTGACTTTTAAACTGGCACTTTGGCTGTGTGGATAGATGATAGAGAATTCACTGCTTAATTCGTGACTTCTTTCTCTTTTATCATATCCCAGGTTGGCTTGGGGTCCAACACACGACCTACATCCGAATACCTTCCTGCTGCTGCCTTTCTCTCCACGTAGCGCCTAGCTTTGTGCTCTATTGTGTCCCAACACAACTCTGACGTGCCAACCACACTGGGTTCGGAATTGGATATTCTCGACAAAGCATTCGATATCCAAGTCCGACAGCGAAAGTGTGGATCGTTTTGAACCACAGGATTGTTCCTCAGAACCTTCAAGAGGCGTTCTTTATCCTCGATTTTCGCAATGATCATTCGCGCGAGAAGAGTAGCTGTGCTTCTCACATCCTCCAATTCAACTTCTTCGTATTTCTAGCCTTGCAGAGGATGGTTTCTGACATGGCAGCGCAAGCCAGGAACCTTGCCCTTGCTTTCGTCTTTAGGACCAATGAGGAAGCCCCAGTGGTATCTGCTAGTCAGTTAGTGTTCAGAAGAAGAAGAAAAAGCAGCATCTAGTGGCGGCGCGGAGGGTGTATTACTTGCGTTCGTCGTTGTTGACGACTCCGCTTGGGTAAAGCGCTATGTAAAGCCTGTCCTTGTTGGAAACCATGCCAGTGATAGAAGATGATGATGTATTGTGGAAGAGTGCGCACTAATGGTGCCTGATGCCTGACAGTGACTTTCTTTTTAGGTAGCTCCGTAACTAGGTAAAATCCTCCATTGACATTTTGTACAGGACACTGCGTCCTTTTATGCTTGAGCAAGTGGACTCATACCCCTCAATGCAACTCGCTGAAAGAAAAATCATAGCGATTTGCACAGCATATGAAACCCAGCCATGAAGATGATGACGATTCCTATCCAATGATTGCTACGAATACACCAGCCTTTTTGTAAATCACGACAGGTACGGCAGCGCCCTTCCAATCAGTGGGTGACGCCCCGCAGTTAAGCGCTGTGTGGTGCGCCGCGCCTCAGGCAGATCATTTGCCAACACTTGCCATCTGAATGAGCCACACTCTCACATAATTCAAGTCCGGACGGGGGAGGGGGGGAAGGGGGGGGCAGATGGTAAATCTCAAGTCTAGAGGAGTCGGAGATCAAATCCAAGCGGAGCCAAGAGCGGCAGAAAAGTGCAGCTTGATTGTAAGTCCTTTGCAGATGCAGATGCGCTACCTAATTTAGTAAGCCTACAGGTAGTACTTGGGTAGTGTAGCCAGTCTCAATCAACAGCCAATTAGTTGATAGATAGCCAGTCAATCAACAGTTGGTTCATCAGCAGCTACTGAATTAATAGCGATTTTTTTTATTGCTGATTGATCGGCTGCTGATTGACTGATTGACTAGCTGTTCCCCAACAGATACAACCTTGCAAGATAGTCAAGTATTAACTAGCGCAAAGACCCCGATAGATAAAAGGGCTTCTGAATCTATGGATGCTATACTTTTAGAGGTGATTACTGTGAGGGCCGACAAGAAGGCCCTTGAATCCAAGCTGGCTAAAACAAAGTTATAAAGAAAAGGCCGTCGTATCCGAGTCAAATTCGAACAAACGCTTCATCACGATTACAGAGGTGACCATAAAATGTACATCGTGGTTGGTGATGGGGAGCTGAGGGCGACGGAGCTGTGGTGGCCAGTGGGGGAGGCCACATCTAGGTACAACCCACTGTAGGTAGGCAAGTAGGTAGGTAATTAGGCGGTGGCCACAAAACTTAGACGCATTAGCTTAGGTACCTATGTAAAGCGACCAGGTAGATCCACACAAAGGTTGACGATTTAAATTTTATATGAATTTCCAAACTTACACCGACATGCCATTAAACTCTGAAATGTGTAATTTTTTAGACCTGAAGAGACATGCCTTAAGATTTTCTTCCCTCGTCTATTTAAGATTGATGGATGCCATATATACACCAAGCGAGGGACACCTAAGCACCTTTCTTGACAAGCTAAGAATTTCATCATGGCGATACCGCGATTGTCACGTATCCTTAGCACCTTCGAACCCTGCACTCGACGTTGGATGCCCACTCCTCCCGGTCTTCCAGCTATGAGTCAAAATTTTACAAACCTCAGCTTATCTACTTGGAATATCGATGCCTTCTCGCCGCGGCCAATCGCACGCGCGTCTGCCATTATAGATCGTCTTTTGACATGCCCATCTACTACGAGCGACATTATGTTTTTGCAGGAGGTTACCCGTGAGGTCCGTGCCCGCCTGCTATGCGATGCTCGCATCCGTGCCGGGTTTTTGACTACCGACGCTGAAGACGAGAATGCCTTTGACAGCGTACCATTTACAACTATGACATTACTTTCCAAAGCTTGCTTTACATCATTCATTACCAGGGAAGATGCAACAGCTACTCCTGTTACCCGAGTCAAGTTCCCAAGCCAGTACGGAAGGGATGCGCTTTGCATAGACGTTTCCCTACCATTGCACGAATCCAACTTACCTTTACCTATACAACAACCGAGCCGACAATACCTACGTCTTATCAACCTACATCTTGATTCTCTAGCCTCAACACTACATTATCGAAAAGAGCAGATGGGGATTGTAGGGAATATGCTGTGCCGGAATAATGATCAACAGAAAGACAGACATCAAAATGTAGGCCTCATTGCCGGAGACTTTAATGCTATCAGTCAAGATGACCAGGAGCTTATTGCAAAGAGCGGATTGATAGATTGTTTCCTTCACCTCTATGGTAATAATACAGCCAGGTCTAGGGGGTGGACTTGGGGATATGAGAAGCGCCGAGATGACTTACGACCGGGTAGACTGGATAGGATTGCGATGACAGAGGGTCTAGAGCCCATAGAAATGCAAATCATCTATCCTGGGGCTATCGCAATACCTAAGCCAGGAAAGGACAGGGGTTCCGAGATCCGGTGGAGTGATCACGCAGGACTAAACTGCCGCTTTCAGATATAATGTTGGGTAGTTGTCTAGAAGTCAATAAAGCAGATGTCGATACTCCATTTGTCCTGTTGCCTGCCAGGCTTCTCGTTGCCTGTCAGGGCTTTTTGAGGTCTGGCAGGGCTTTTTGAGGCCTGGCAGCGCCCCTTTGCAATATCACACAGGGGCTTGCTGCACCACCTACCCTCCCCATGCGGGGACGAGTCAACGAGGCTGGCTCAACTCTGTCCTTGACAGCCTCAATTATCATTGTTATTTTTGGACCGTTTGCGTTGGAGAAACTCTGCAGTAGCCACGTTGATCGAGAATGAGACGCTTCCCCGGTCTTTATAGCGAGCCGAGGCCAGAGCAACTAACGGATTTGGGTCTGGGATTTCAAGCTAGACCATACTCTGGCACGAGTTTTTGGAATATCTACGTATTCGCACTTCCTAGCTGTATTGCGTTGGTCCTTGGTCATCAAACCCCGCTTCTATATCACCACTGTGAATCCGGCCTGATTAAAGGGTCTGGGATCGACGAGAGCAACATTGACCATGGGCTGGATCCAACGAAAATCCGCCACAACGCAACACCAGTTCGTGGCCGTCGTGCAGGATGAGCACGCACCGGTGGATGGAGGTACGTCAACAAGCACCACCTGGCAGGATGTCGAGGCACTAGAAGTAGCTTCTACCGTGCGGTCTGGCTTGGTAAGTTAGCTATGCGAGCCATTCAGCTTTGCGTATCAGCAAGATAAATGTTAAAGAACAGAATGCGTCACTTTGTGATGCTTTTACAAGCCGCGGTGTAGTTGTGGGATTGAATGGAAGGTGCCAATACAAGCCGTCCGTCACGTCAACGCGGGGCTAGATCGGCTTTATTAGCCGGCTGCAGCATATAACTCCTCACTTCACGTCATCAGTCAACTTCCATCTTCCATCTTCACAACAGCAGAGATAATCCCTCAAACGTCAAGAATGTCCGGTCTAGATGCTGCTGTGGGAATTAATCCCGTCAAGCCGCTTCTAGATCACCTTGTCATACTGGTCGACCACCATACTCTCACTGGCATCGATGAACGACTTGATGGGCTGTTCATCGTCGCACCTGGCGGCCGCCACGCAGACGGACTGACTTGGAATCGCCTGATACTTTTTGAAGACGGCGTGTACATTGAGCTCATTGCCTTTTTCGACACTATTGATCCCGAGGTGCGGCGGAAGCATCGCTGGGGCTCGTTCGCGGATGGCACCATCATCGACTGGGCCTGCTCGCTGCATGAGGAGAAAGACTTTGCTCGTATCCAAGAGCAAGTATCGAGAGCGCAGACAGGGTACGCATATGGGGATCCAGTACCAGGAGGGCGGGAAAGGCCGGATGGAACAGTGATCAAATGGGCCAACGGGGCAGCGTTGAATCCCGACGGGACACCAGTGTTTCCAGGCACTCTTCCATTTTGGTGCTTGGATCGGACACCCCGAGCGCTTCGTGTCCCGTACGAGAAGGCACCAGAACTGACTGGCCACCCTTCTGGGGCCAGAGGTGTGTCCCGCATCGTGATTGAGGCTCCGGTGGGCGACATCACCCATCTCCGGGAGCTGTACAAGGCGATATATGAGCCAGGGTCTGACAAGTCCGGGGATGATGGGTGGCTCTTTCATGCGCCATCTGGAGCTCACGTTGGCCATCAGCGAATACGGCTCGAGGGTAGCTCAGGAGGGCAAATCATCAAGCTAGCATTAGCAGGAGGACGGGACAGCCCGTCGTTTGTGGAACTACTTCCTGGCCTCATTGTTAAGCTTGATAGCTAGTCGTTGAATTGCAAGTCATTAATCCGATTTCCAAATACTGAATGAGCCCGCAAAGACGCAAATTGCGCCCCTTCTAGCGGTTGCAGGGGGTTTGTTGCAGCGTTTAATCACCGTTTCTCTTCTTTTTTTTTTTAGATGACTTCGAGTATGCCCGTACAAGGCCGCGCACAAAGACGCGGATTGAAGAAATATAGCTTCACTCTCGATAACACACCTATTTTCATTGCACTGATGTGATTGTGATACCTCGCCGCATAGCCACTCTCCCCAACTGGCTTTGCTACAGCAACGCTTGCCCCACTCGACCCTGTCATCAGCGTTCATCACAGCTTTAACCAACCACGAGCTACAAACCCTCTCCCATCACCATGCCCGACATCGAGAATGAGAGTATGAGCACGCGCGACGACGCGTCGATTGTGGAGGTTGAAATCGGCGCCACGAGCGCCGTAGGCGGCGGCGACGTTGAGATGGAAGGCACCGGGGCCGGCGAGGAGACGCCGTACGAAAAGGGCCCCGTTGAGGACGCCGAGGCGAGCGTGATCCAGGAGGAGCCCGCGGCCGAGACGCGCCCCAGCTTCATCGAGTACCTGGCGAGCCCCGTCGTGACGCTGCTGGTCGGGCAGGAGGCGCAGACGGTGCTGACGGCGCACCAGGCGCTCCTGACCAAGAGCCCGTACTTTAAGCAGCTGTGCCAGAGCTTCATCGAGGACGGAAGCGTACGTCTCATGCATACCCGGCGGCGAATGGATGCCAATGCCCCCCCCCCCCCCCGGATGCCTCGTTGCTTGTTTTTTGCTGTCCTGTTCCCTAGTCTCGCGCTGACTCTGCAACCTTGTAGCCGCGATCCATTGAGCTTCCCGAGGAAGACTACAACGCCATGGGCAGCTTCCTCGAGTTTCTGTACACGGGCGAGTACTTTCCCCGCAAGGTGCCTGGACAGCGCGTGCTCGAGCACGACCCGACGGCGCCGGGCATCGACGACAACGGCGACCACCTGCTGCGCCACGCGCGCATCTATACAATCGCCGACAAGTTTGGCATGGAGCTGCTCAAGAAGCTGGCCTCGTCCAAGATCCACTGTATCAATTCGACCGCCCGCGGCGAGCTCGCCTACGCCCGCTACGTCTACGCCCACACCGCGCCCGATGACGCCTCAGTCCGCGCGCCCATTGCCAGCTTCTGGGCCGCCCGCTCCCACGCCCTCCGTGCCGAGGCCGAGAACGAGTTCAAGAGCTTGTGCTTGGAGCACCCGCAGTTTGGTTATGACGTGCTGAGTAAGTCTTTTCTGCTTTTGCGAGTGTGGACGACTTCGATGCACCGGACGAGGGCCGTTGCGGCTTTCATCCCTCGAGAAGAAGATCTGCAACAATGTGTTCAACTGGCGAGGATCCGGTTGTAAATGGAAAATCATCAGAATTGTGCTAACGCTTCGTGTTTCTAGCCCGTGTTTTGGATGATAAGCTCAAGCGAGAGCGAAACGAAAAGATGCACCCCGCTACAACTAGCAGCGGCCGCAAGCGCTCACGCCTCAGCCAAAGCTCCCATTAACAAACTTGAATTAACCGTTCTGGAGTGTAAAATTAAAACTGGTGCTGAATTATTGGGCTAAATTTGCAACGCACTCGAAATCTTGCGACATTGTGAGGGAGAATCCATGTACAGTTACGGACATAATTTCAGGATTACGAGGATTACAAGTCGTGTGCTGGCACGATGTGACTTGGATCTGTATTGCAGCTATGCTATTGTAGTTGAATTTCATATTTACGACCGAGGATCTTCATACAGTCCCGTTATGAGCTATAGAGAGCATGGTAAGCTGAGCCAAAGACTGCTCTACGCCCTCTGCGACATCTCGGGTCTTAAAGTTCCGGCCGACGCTCACACTACTGCATCCCAAGTCAGCGATGGGGCATGGCGCGGTCATTTGCAAGCCTGCGTGCTTTCTCTCCCGTTCTGGTGATACTGCACGCAGTATTGCCTGGCATGTATGCATATGCCAGCCCGACTGCCTCACAATGAAGTTGCAACGGATGACCAAAATCAGAAATGGCCGAGAGACGGCAAGAAGAGGATTCTGCATGATTAGTGGCCGGTTCTTCCGCCTGCAAGTCTCCCCATCTTTCCAACGATATCTGGTACTGCTTTCAGTTGCGAGCGGATAGAGCGACGCAGTAACAGCCGGCGTACTTTATTTGTATCGCCGAACGTTGAAGTATATGCAAGCTCCTGACGGCTTTATTGCGGAGTCTGTAAGGTCGCAGCGTAGAAGAGCGCATCCTCCTGCGCAGAAGGGATACAGCCAAGGCCTTATGAACAGATCACAGCCTAGTTATGCCGAGCCAATCTTGTTCGTCTTATTTGTCGCCGTTGGTACGCGAGAGTTAAGAGGACAATATAGCGCCAATCATGTTTTGAATTGCGTGAGCCATAAATCGTGAATACGATCCGAGAAGCCTGGTCGGGGCTCCGCGCATTGCCCGCCAGCTTGAGGAAGATTCATGGAAAGCGGCCATGCCTGGGTCAAAGAGGACATAAACAGTGATATTCCGAGCAGTGCAGACAGCATCTGCAAGTATCGTTGCAGTGAAAAAGTATGTAGGCGGCGGTTAAGAGCATCGATGTCTCAGAAAGCCTGCATGACTGTTGAATTGATTAGCCTGTGATCGGCCTGCCTTGTGCCTCTTATCCGATGCGTTTCAGTGGCTCTGCGGCCTACCAGCTGGCCGAGCCTGGTCGCCGGGCTAGTAATACCGTCGTCATGGTATCTCAGCCAGCCTATCTACGTCCGGTTTTATATCGGTAGCGAGCCCTATGGACACGCATGCAACGCAAACCACGGCTCTCGGCACGAGCAACGTCATTGGTATCTCTCCATAATTTGCCGGCTTAGCATCAGGCAAATCCTTGGACGCCAAACCAGAGTCGCGCCTCTTGCGAGGCCAACCGTTATCAGTCACAGTCGTTGCCTGCCGAGGGACAGCAAGCTTTTTCCGGGCTCAAGGATCATGTACTAGGAGGGGAAATTATTCTAGGATATGCATCAGCTGTCCGAGAAAAGAAATTCCACGGAAAAGTCGGCTAGACGAAAAAGGAGGGGGCGGCGAGGGACTAGTGAGCGGCGTATTCACTGCTGTTGCAGTTGCGGCGGGTTTGCCGGAAGGCTTGTCGATGGCGTATTTTTTCTTGGTCAGTTGCCGTATTGCGTATGAACATTGTCGGGTACGGGAACCAGGCAAGCTGTGCCGTTGAGCCTGGTGCCCAGCGTTTCCAGATGCTGGTTAGCCAAATGGCAACTCATCGTTGTTGGCAGGACGCGTATGCCATTGTTTCCGGCGGAGATAGAATGAGAATAAGCGGTGGGCAGGCACCAGGCTAGCCTAGTCGGCATTCGCAGGCCGCAAGTCTCCATGGATCATGGTCAGGCCAATACGGCAAGGTTCTCCGGGTAACTACCTAGACTTTGGCCCCTTGCCTGCTAACTACTTTGCATTTGATTACATTCATCGATGACTACTAGTCAACCATAGCTTCCGCATTGGAGACTCGGTTTGTGGCTTTGTCTGGGTATCGGAACAATTTATCAGATCGCTTGGCATCGTCAGTAGTCGGCCCATGGCCAGAGGCCGCTAAGAAAGCCAAGACCAGAGAGGGGATTTGTGGCTCACGGGGCTGAAATTGCGGTGCAGTCGACAGATGCCGAATTGACAGTATCGTAATAGGTGCATTCTACTGGCCAATATGAGCCGGCGAATGCAGACAGGTCCGTACGGTACGAACTCACAGCGGGCCATGGCTGGAGGGGAGGACCAGGGCCCCTCATTGGTGGCATGGCAAGTTGGTAAACAATTACCGCCCGAATCGGGCTGAACGGCACGCATCAGTGGGCCTGACTGCCGACTCGATGATCAGTCGGACGAACGTTGACGATTGATGTGATGGTTGATGCTCAAAGAAATGCAGGAAGAGGAGTTTGGAATAACTTGAATCGTGGGCGTTGCCTTGTTGTCTGCAGATGTCAGGTGCCAGGTTCTGGCTGCCAGCTGTTAGACTGCAAACGCCGAAGCTTCATCTAGAAACGCATACCTCTGCCTTACTTCCCCTCTCTAGGTACTACATGCACTGCATCTTCAGACATGAGTACGGCAATGTCGCACCGATCCAGCGAAAGGGCTAGTTCATCACTTATCAGAGCTCACCACGTAAGCGCCCTGATTCGAGTGTCGACGAAACCCCGTAAGGCAAAGAGCCGTGATGATGCTTCAGAGCCAAATCCGAAAAGCCCTCTACTAGGGTGCCCCGCCAGCGCTGCACTCAGGTGGCCGTGAATAGTTTAGGGCGGGGAGGGTTTGTGGAGACGCTTGGAACACTTGGGACACTTGCGCTTGCCCGCCAGGGTTTCGGGACTCTGTGTGTCCAGAGAGCCAAGCCCTTATTGTCAGCGCGGCTGCGGATGATAGATATGGCGAATGCAGGAGGAGTGCTACCAGGTGGGCATGCGGGCTTCGCATCGGACGAGGGGAATCAAGGATTGCCAAAGACGGGCAGATTCGACAAGATGCGCATCCCGATCGGCACTTTGCACCACCGACCATGAACTTGGCCCGCAAGCCCGCTCGCACAACGCACCGCCAGTGCCCATGACCCAGCACGACGCATGGGCTTCCCACCATGCGCTCCTCGGTCACACTCTGGCGCACAACATCTCGGATAGTCGGCAGCGGACCCAATCGGCTCCTCCCGCCCATAAGACTCCGAACGGCATTCTACGGTACCCTCGTCTCGCGCCAGGTGCCGTTTATCCGTGCTAGGCCTGTCGTGCACCACTCAGGCTCTGCATGCTGCCCGTCCTCGTCCACTTGCTCTCGCTCTTGCGGGGTCTCGGAACGCATGGCAACTTTCTCGGCGGCCCTCTCCAAGGGTTACTTTACCTTTGTAACGTCGCCTTTGTTCATTCTCCGAGGCGACTCTACTTACTTCTGTTATTTCCATCATAACATCTCGACACTGCCGACCATTGAAACCGTTGCAAGTCATGGCCTTTGTTGCCTGACTACCGCCACCCTGACGGCACACGATTGCAGGCCTCGCGATAACTAGCGTCTCAGAATCCCGCCGCCGCCCTGAGTTCAAACATCCCACGTCGCCGTCTTTACGGCCAAAAAAAAAACAATATCTATCTCGCTCTCCGAAAAAATTCTCCGCCGCGACCGATTTTTCTTCTCGAATATTCACGACGATGAATCGCGGCATGGAGCACTTGTCCGTCACAACGGCCAGCATTGGCCTATTGGCTGTCGGCGGCAAGATCCTCGACATGTTGCTGGAGGTGAACACCGTGCTGAGCCCTAGCACCATACTTCTCAACGAAGCCATGTTGGAATCCAAACAATGCCGCTCCTCCGCCCATATTCTGTACAAAACACTTTGTCTGCTTGAATCCGCGCGCCTACCTTTTCCAGAGCGCAGTACATGGATCCAAGCTGATGATGTCGTTGTTACTATGGCGGACACCGTCTTGGCATTTTCGGAGCTGCAAGATGTGTGTTACGCCATCGAAAACTTACTTTCATCCTCAACCGACCACACCATCATTTGCGAGAAATTTGACCCCAAGCTGCGCAGTCTGTGCGCGCGCATCCGCTGGCACAACCTCTCCATGACCATGATGACAACCGTCCTGCAATGGTAAGCCTACGCACTCGTCACGATGGGTACAATTCTGCCGAAAATACCGCTTTGAAGGCTAACTTATTCACTCGCCGCAGTCCTGGTCTAGTCGATGCTGAAAATAGTCGCGCAAGCCTAGAAAAGCGTATCATCCGCTTGCTCTCTTCCAACTCTGAACTTGCCAACCGCATGCGAACTTTGATCGACGTGTTTGCCAATATTCACGGACCTGCTGGCTCACTCGTCAATTATCGTCTGGCTGCTCAGCAGCCGATTGCAGAAGAAGACGTTGCGTCTTCCAGCTCACAGGGCTCAGGCCGACGGGGAGCATGGTCGACACTCTCTGGTTACACCCTGGCTGACATGCCGATAATGTCCGTCATCCCGATCCCTGTAACCGTCGGTGAGCTGCTTGATGGTGAGCAGTTCTACACATTCGAGTTTGCACGTCGGGTAAGCCACGACTTGAGCGAGCTCATGAAGGCTGAGGCCGGCCAAGGGACTAGCCGGTCCCTGGGATTTATTCTCGGCAAGCCTGCCAACTTTGCACATTACAACAGCAGTGCCAGAAATAGCAAGGCCGCCTCGGAGCCGATATTACCGTCAGCAAACCCAACTGTCGTAGTCCCTCAGCCGCGGAAGAAGAAGCGATGGAGGTGACTATTTCTGGGCAAGGATGATGGCACGGCATCTTGCAAGTCGGACTGAAATCAGCAAAAGAATGACGCGACTCCTATACGAAGAGAAATGATGCGGCCAGCATCACGCATGACGGATGTGGTGACTTACGAACATTGGGCGCCGCCTCAGCCCACTGAAGCTTATTGCCCAACCCAATACAATCTCGGAGTACCGCACGACTAACACAAGACATTGAATTTTATTACGTCTCTTAATCTCTGGAATTTAGCGGGTCAATTTTCGATGTGGCTGCGAATGAAATTTAGGGGAAAATGCCACTCGTGTGGTGTACATATATGTTGCATTTTCATCGCGGGGCGTTTGGTCTGCCATAGTTTGCTGTGGAGTTAGGAACTCGACACTGGCGGTAGCTTCTGTATGAGGGTCGGTGGGATGAGAATGTTGCGATAAGCAGATTTTATGACGCATTCCGTAAATACATCACTCGTTTAGGAGCAGAGGAAACCTTCAAGCGTCGATGACAGCATAACATGTCGATTTATCAGATGAATTGAATTGGTAATTGAAGCCTAGAGGCGTTCGCTTGCTGTTTCTCACACACAGGACAAGCATCCCTGAAGATTAGAAGAAAAAAAAAAGTACACGCGCTTCTGTTCAACCATAACTTGGTACAGTCAACCTCTCAATCACAACGCTCGGCACTCTACTAGACACTGCCAATACATTTACAGGGCGTAAGCAGCGGCAGCGGCAATAACGGCAGCGAGGCCGAAGCTGTTGACATTACCGGCGCCGGTTGTAGGAGGAGCGGTAGCGGTAGGGTTGGTGCTGGTCGCAGAGTCGGTCGCGGAGCCGGTCATGGAGCCGGTCATGGTGGGCATCATACCCCCCGTGCCGGTGGGCATCATGGAGCACTTGCCGGGGGCCACGGCCTCTTCGTAGGCGTCGCACTGTGCGTTCTCGGCCTCGGGGCAGTCCTGCTTGATGCAGATGGCCTGGGCCTGGGGACCCTTGCCCTTGATAACCTCGGCGGGGGGGCTGCAGCGCATGTTAAAGGTGTCGTCGAGGGCCTTTGCGACGACGGCAATGTCATCCTTGGCGACGCCAAAGGAGGCGGCGGCCATGCCGACCTGCCCGATAAAGTAGTCCATCTCGGCCTTGCCCAGGTTCATAAACTTGTGCACCTTGTACATGGATGGGCTGCCCATGTAGGCGTCGAAGCCGGACATGCCCTGCTTGGAGCAGCCAAGTAGGGTGCCGAAGAACTGGTACAGATGGGTGAGGAGGAAGCTGGCAAAAGTAATTAGTAACGTGGGTTACAGCTATGCGCATTTAGAAGCCCAAAGTCAACGTACTACTGGTTGGACTTGTCGTTGTTGGCGGGCATGTTCTTCATCAGAGGCTCGGCACCGCCGCCGTCGAGGAAGTTGACACAGGTAGCCTTGTTGTTGCGGTTGGTAGAGGCAAGACCGCCGTTGAAGTAAGGAGCCAGGTTGACTCTGGTACCGTCAACCTCGCCCTCTTTAAGGATACCGGGAACAGAGACTCCGACATTGGGCATGGTGTCTGCGGCGTGTTAGTATACATGGGCCCGGAGATATGGGCTACAATCTCTCCAGAAGATGGACGTACAATTGCCAATGACGACGGTGTTGACGAGGACGGTCAGGAGAGTGGCCTGGTTCTCGGCCGTGTTGTTCTTGAGGAGAGCCGTGGTGTAGTAGTCGCAGATGGGCATGTCCATGGGACGCTGGGCGTTGACGGCAGTGGCCGCGGCGGCGGCGGCAATGGTAGAGAAACGCATCTTGATATTCAATGCAGTGTCTTGATATCCTTTTTTGGTGGTGGATCTTTGCGATTGCTTCTACTTGGGGAGGAAGAGGAGAAGGGGGAGGGGCAGAATAACAGATGCGGCATGATGGCCAGCAGCAAGTTCTTATAAAACAGAGACTAGTTGCGAGTTCTGGTCCCTTAAGGGATGAGTCACCCCCCTCCCTCAATCTCCTTTTTGCTCAACAACTAATAATTGTATCCCTTTGAGCTGTTGACACTAAATAAAAGCCAGTGTGAGCTGGTACGTTGACGCCGCACCGCTAGCAGAATCCAGTGCTAGCCGTAGGTTGGTGATGTGAAGATGAAAACACGCCCCCTCTGTTTGTCACCGTCACTTTGAACTGTCTAAGACGCCCAAGCCCACCGTCGTGCGCCGGATGAGCGACGGTCCGTCCGACGATGTCCAGGGACTAGCCTGCGTCAGCGGCGCGAGACGGGCAAACCTCGTCTTGACCTGCAGCTGTCTCTGGCAACGCATGTTCGTAAAGGAATGAATACAGAATATAGAAAGCCAAGACTTAGTTTTACTAAATTGGCATTTGCAGCAAAGATATTACACACTATCGCACACGTAGGCAATCTTTGCAGCGACGGCTTGCTCGGTGAGTGGCACATCACGAAGGCGACATGCTGGAATAATTGCATTTCGGCGAGCCAATCACATATGGCGTATTTCTCATTACGGAGCTCTTTAGACCGCAAGCATCATTTTTTGCTTGTTGAAAATCTGGAGTACCACCAGAACAAGGGCGTGCTGAAGCTCTGGTCCTCGATATGGTATGCATGCATGCATGCATCGATGATCGCTGCCGCCGCACACACGCCCCCATCCCCGGGAGCTTTCCTAGCCAAAGCGACTATGACAAGCCCCCATGCAGGGGGATCAGCCTCTCATGACGGGCTGATTATTTTGAGCGATGCTCTCGTTGGCTGGCATGCCAGAGGGTAACTGAGCCATGACGCCGTTATAGTAGAGTTAGTCTAGCGGGTTAGATCAAGGTCTTCCTTTGAGCTATTATTTTGAGCAAAGGCAATTCTGCATACTTTGCTGATACGTCGAATTTTTATAGTTGATGATCAATTTCGCTGTTTCCAATGCCACAAACGGCAGCAATGAGAAAGAAGCCAGCCAAGTTGACCGGTTTTGCCGCTTCTACGCCCCAAGCAGGGATCAGAAGATGATTCCAAACGCAATGCCTGCTTGACTGGCTGGGCATGTTGAAGACGTGGAGCTCCCGCGCCGGAACGCGAGCTATCCGGGCCAGAAAAGAGAGCTACTGGCTAGTTTGAGGTACATGGCTTCGAAGGGAGTGAGACTAGGACTAGCAAACTTGGTGTTGATGAACCATTCCATCTCATCCCACACTGGTCTGATGGTCCTGTCCAGCCTAGCTGCTTTGTAGCCTAGTGTGTGGCTTTGTTTTTCCCATCGGATGGGTTGTGTTTTTGCTGTTGCAGCACTGCGGTATTATATACAAAGTATTGTCTGTACAAGTCGCCAAGCAATAATGATTTATTAGACACGATACAACTATTCGTAATGACTGATCTGTGACGGTCACACGAAAGAATCAAAGAGGGCTACAATTAGGTCACGTGCGCCACAGCACTTCTTTGCACCAGTCTGAATGCATCAAGTCCTTGCCTTCCTCACCGCAACAGTACACATCGAATGTTGCATGTTGGCTTCATTGCTCCGTGGCATTCGCCAATTTGCTCCGCACATCGCCTCTGCGACGAAAGCTCAGGAATTCGACCATCTGGAAACAGCACCTGCCTAGATCTAGTTTGCATTTGCGTATGCCGACTTGCGCGTGTCTGACAAAGCTGTGTCTGACAAAGCTGTGTCTGACAAAGCTGTGTCTGGTTCTGGTTGCCATTAGTCCCATTTCCATTGCATGCCCTTTTCTCTTTTTTTTGTTCTTTCTTTTGCAGCGTCTACTTGGACGGGACAGGGCACGTAGCCTAATTACCGCTCCTGATCAATCTAGATGCGACGCTTCGCCCTGCCACAGTTTCCCCAGAAGCGCCTGCTGCGACCTTGCACCATCACCATCAGAGGCACCAAAGAGAATGACCTACCGCAAAACAATGTCAGAGACTGCCAGACGCCCGGCAAGAGTGATAGTGCTGTCAAACAAAAGGTAGAATGATCGCAGTCTGTCTCCTGAGCAGAGACTGGAAGTTTGAAGTTTGTCCATCACATCTTGTGTAATACTGCCCCATTCATCACAGGCAAGCCGCTGAGTCTACGCCTTATGTTTCTACGTGCCTTCTATCAAAGCTTCAGCATCCTTCCGCTTCCACGATGTATCTAATCGGCGGACGGATCAAGCACATTCTTATCCCTATCGTATCGATTGTCGCGATTACTGCAGCCTTCAATGATGTTGAGCAGTCCCCGTTTCCTGCGCCTCCAGTGGCCGTAGCGCCGCTGTCCATCTACGCGCCGAGTCAAGCACCAGTGGTGATGGTGCAAAGTTGCCAGCAGTATCGCGCGCGCATCAAAAAAAGATGGTATATTACGAAATAACGCTGTAGAATGCCAAACGTCTGGCTCGAGCAGCACAAAGCGTCAAGAGAGGGGCATATAATGCTCACAGTCCGCCCTTGTAACCTTATCCTCTTGATGACAGCCAATCCGTCTAATCTACGTCAACTCACACTTTATACTCTAAATCGAGGCTTAATCCGTCGCCGATCTTAATGTCTGATCAGAAGTTCTTGACGGATCTCGTTTTAGGCTGCTCAGGCGGTCTGGTTGTGATGAGCATCCGCTCATTTTGCTTATACACCAGAGAGAAGAAGAGACAGAGGTCTATCAACAACGTTTAAGAAGCTCCTTATCGCTGTTGAAAAATCCCCTTCACAATGGATACAGCCCAGTGGGCTGTCTGTTTTGTCGTCGGCACCCCCGTTGTTGGACTCCTCATCTACCTCGGTTTCAGGGTAAATAAAGGACAGAAGGCTCAAAATCACCGAAACGAGAACCCACTTCGTGTCTGAGTGATTGCTTTTGAATAAGCGGGATCACGAGAGGAACACTGCCTAGAAAGTTTCCGCAGCGCCACCAGCCGTCTATTGTCAAGTCAGGTATTTGGCACCGGTGGCGACAGTGTAAGGCTATCACCAGTTCCGCGCGCACGGCTGTCGTTGGGAGGGATTTCTCGATTTTTTGTACTTCACTTTTGTGCAAAGTGCGGAAAGCTTTGTTATCGCAGCATATTTCATTATGTTTTCTCTTTCTGCTCTTGGTCGGGTCCAGCCCTACAGCTTCCGTCGCAGGCCTGCGACCAGGGAATGGCCGATGAACGCTCTTGAATGCAAATATATATACATCTTTGGTTCAATCTATATCTTTTCGTCGTCGGCGTGTTCCCATCCCGGGGTCTTTATCTCTCTCGTTCACAAAAACTTGTCTGTCATCCAAACCCTCCCGTCAGATCAGCAGTACGAAGAGGCATGGCATCCTCCAACAGAGCTATCCCATCAGTTGGCTTGACCGGGCCTCACTCAGAACACGCATTGCCGCTTCGAAGCCGTGACTAACCGGTCCACACCGGTCCCTCTACTTAGCAATTCTAGCAAGACGGGAGCGCTGGCTAGTCTTTGTACGGATAGATCTCCCGTCAAAAGAGTGTCGCCAAACCTGTCTTGCCTGTTCAGTCCATGCCGTTCAGAGACAATAAAAAAACGGAGACCAAGACAAGCAATCTCTTTCCCCAGACCTACGGCAAGCCAATGGCCGCCGCTGCGTTTCCAAGCGGACAGGCACCTGGCGATGAGGCGCCGCTCGGCCGATGGCGCTGCCGGACCCCAAGCCAGTCGATCGGTTAACTAGTTCTAGTTAGGGGAAAAGACGCCGTTGAAACCTCTTGGGCGTGTCATTATTGATTCGCTTCGTCGGTGGAGTCGCTGCGCAACCCGAGCTCTCGGATGCACAGCTGTCCGGACGGCTCCCAAGCAGCCGGCTTCTTTTAGCTTGCAGGGCGGGCTATCTTGACGGTTGACGCGTTGTGGTGGTCTAGATCGGCACTTGCATATGAAGGTGCCCTTGACTGTTAATTGTTTACTTTGACTCGGTAGCTGTGAGTGCTTTCATGAATGTGAGCCACCAGGCAGCCGATAAGACAAATCGGCTCGAATGGATTTGTAGCGTGGTAGCCAAGGGGTGGACAAAAAAAGCGAGCGCTCGCTCACTATTGATGCTGTGTTCTTACTCATAACTACGCACCACAAGAAGCTAATAAATAGTTTTGAAAATCTAGAATAAATATTTGGCTAATATTGAGTCTATATAAGTTCTTTTCTCTCAAATTAGATAAGTCTGTCGCTAGAAATTGGCAGTTTAGAAGTAAGCTACTATTTCAAAACCGCTCGTTTTTTTTGTCCCCCACATGGTAGCTTGGTAGTCCACCTGGTCGAGCCTTGCAGTTCGCCTGTATTGAGAGCATGATACTCTGCATGAAGCTCGCGCTTGCATATCGCGGCGAAACCATGCCGCTTTGGAAAACTCGCGCGTCAGCTGAATAATCGCAAGGTTCTCCTATTGAGGCGGCGTCTGTCTACGGATCAGAAGTGTCATCGTCAGTGATGCCATCGACAAGCTCAACTTAGCAGACTGTTTCCGACCATTGCACGCTTCGACAAGGTGCCCAAGACCCATCAATACAACTCAAAAAGAGGTACGGAAGAATTAGCGCAGTCGGACTGTGCAATTTACATGTGTATAAAAATGTCTATTTCTACCTATCAATTGGCGGGGCTTTCTAGGTAGTGTTGACCACGCACCACAGCCCCCCGCCCCCGCGCCACAGCTAAATCCATCTCCTTTTCCCTTTTTCACATCTAATCAGCACAACCCTCATCAACAACGACCCTTCCTGCCTCGGGACCTGCCCCCCGAGAACGTAAAGGGCCTGCCGTCGACCGAAATACGAATGCACGACGCTCTCGCGCGGCACCGAGGTATTGTAAGTCGGCGAGCGCTGCTTCTTGCGGGGCCAGTGTCAGCACCAAGGCAATGGCCGTGGCGCAGGAGCCGACGATCACGACGACATTGCCCTGAAAGTCGAAGTCCTTGGTCAGAACTGCGAGTGCATGATAGTCCCTTCAAAGTCCCCGGACTGGAAATCGTGGCCTGCAGGGGTGTCTCGTAGTCGCGATAGCCAGTGGCGCTTAGTCTTTGTGCCGATGACATTAAGTGCCGCATCGGTGGTCGTGTCAGTTACCGTCAAGGTCCAGGCTAAGCGATACAGTTGACCAATTCATGCTATTCGTCCAGCGGTCAAACTTGATGTCCGCATCGACTTCATTGCTCGCGTGCTCTGTCCTTGAGATACTGGAGAAGCTGAGACCCGGAGGCAACGGACTGCCCTTTTAGGGTCGCCATGAATACCTGTACGTGTAGAGGTCCGAGTCGGTACGAATGCTCATTAAAGATAGCTGCCAAGATCAAGTGTGCTGGCATCGTGTTCCATTCTGTCCGGCTGGGCCCATCCTCGCGCCTCTCGTCGACCATTCTCACACAATGATGCTGCGGATTACCGTACTGCCCACCATCCGCAGTGGGAGAAGGTGCGAATGGCTCAGAACAAGCTTTGGCATGGCAGTTGGTAAGCAAAACAGGGTTATCGCTCGGAGGCCGGACGCAAAAAAGCAGCCTCTAGGATGGCTTGCAATTCGCCGCTTTCTATATCATGTTTTGACAGACCAACAGAGCATTTGGCTGTGATAGACTTTTCTACACGGTTGCTGCCTGTGGCGATCGGGACAAATCCCGGGGCAAAGTTAGCCTGGCAACCTGGCACCCGGCGGAGGCGGGTGCTGCGAGCGCATATTACTTTGATCCTAATTATGGGAATGGGTTTCGGGCTCCCAGCCAGATTCACTGCCAGCAGCCCCCTCTGCCTCGTCGCAGAGTAAGTCCCAACCTACCAAATGTGTCACTTTACCCAGTGAGTGAGTAGAGCTGCCAAACTTGGTGATTAGCGAATAGTGTGTCTGATGCACCGTCTTGATGGTAGGGCTGAACCGTGTAAGCGCTCATCTCGAGACCAGGTCGTCAACAGGCTCGACCTCTAAGAAACCAACACGTTCACGCGCCAAGCAAATTCGAGTGGCGCTGTAAATGTGTCATATCAAGGATCTGATAAGAACTTTTGAACTGCAGAGGCTTGCTCGGCCTCGGTCTCGGCGTGGTGCCTCGTTATGGGGCCAGTGTCTGGAAACACGCAAGACGCGCAGAGAGAACAAGATACAACAAGACGGCTCGCATCGTGTTGATGAATCCATGTAAAGGTCGATTATGATTGTCGGAGCTTGAAACGGCTGGTACTCGTTGGTAGAGGACAGACGGTTCAACGACATTTGGACCCTCCGAGGTAGTCGGCGCAGTTGATGTGACATTGTCGGGTTGTTTTACCCCGGCAGCCAGCACGGCTCCCCGCACATACTGTGGAAATGAAAGGAAATATGACCCTTTGTGGCTGTCCGACTCCACTACGCCGCTCTTATCAATCAGTTATCAATCAGTTGATCAATCAGTTGATCAATCAGTCCTCCCTCGTCCACTACCCCAGGGATACCCGACCTTCCTTTCAACTTTCCAAAGAAAGTTGCTCTTCATTTTGCTGCCAATTTCGCTGGTCTAGTCACCTTGAGCTCCAGTCACCATGCCAAAAGAAGAAAAAGGCGCGCAGGTCAGCGAGTTGCCGCTCTCGCGCGACGAAACTCGCCTACAGGAACGGCTGTCTGACCTGCTCCAAGAACATGGCGTACGTTAAAGTCTCTCTTCCTACAGAATGGCTACTGATACTGAAAACAACCATCACAGGCCACTTGGAACTAATCTCTAGACCCCCAAGATCCGTACAACTGGTCAAACCGACGAAAAGTCTCCATTACTCTCATACTCTCTCTTGGCCAGTTGATCACGCTCATGTCGGCCAGCATGATGGCCGCCGCTCTGCCGCAAATTGGATCAGACCTGCATCTAAGCAGTTTTGTCTTGCAGATAACCTTTTCAATTTACATTCTAGGACTCGCCTTTGCATTCTTCCTCATCGCAGCCCTCTCCGAAATGTATGGCCGCCGACCAATCTGGATCGCCAGCAACCTGTTTTATGTCTTTTGGAACGCCATGTGCCCTGTCGGACCATCCGCTGTGCTCATGACTATCGGCCGCTTTTTGGCTGGATCTGGCGCAAGTGCAGGTACCACGGTGAGTGTCACACTACAAAGTGTCTTGGAGATGCACCATGCCAACAACTTATTCTAGCTCACCAGCCCGATACTCGCCGACATGTATCGCCCGGAAGAGCGCGGGCGCTCCATTGCTATCGCGACGTTTCTCCCCTACATGGGTCCCGCGCTCGGCCCCATCGTCGGCGGCGTCACTTCGCAAAACTTACAATGGAAGTGGTTGTTCTGGATCTTGTCTATTTTCGATGCCGCCGTCGTCTTGGTGGCATGTTTCTTCCTCCGGGAGACATACACCCCGGTGCTTCTCAAAACGAAAGCAGCTCAACTACGCCAAACCACCTCCGACACTCCAGAAGCCAACAGCACGACCAACAAGTTCAACGGACGGGCTTTTTATACGGATCTGCGTATGAGGCTTGGGCCGGCAATCGCCCGACCACTAGCTCTGATGGTTTATCGACCAGCAACCCAAGTAATTGCTGGCGTTCTTGCTCTTAATTTCGCCGTCTACTGCCTGCTTCTATCGACGTACGCAACGCTATGGATTGATCGCTACCACCAGTCCGAGACCATCAGCAGTCTCAATTATATCGCGTTGGCCGTTGGCGCGTCACAGGCTGGTGGTCCGCCAATGGACTACATCTACAGGCGAATGAAGGCGCGCAATGGCGGCGAGGCCGTGCCGGAATTCCGCGTGCCATTCATGATTCCTGGCGTCACCATGATGCCTGTAGGTATATTCCTCTACGGGTGGGCGGCAGAGAAGAAGCTGCACTGGATCGTCGTAGACGTGGGCACGGCCATCTTTGTCTGCGGCAGTGCCAACCTCAGCCAGGGCATAGCTGCATACATGCTCGACGAGTTCAAGCATACTGCCTCAGCCAACACCGCTGCGCGGGTGCTTTCCAACATCCTCGGCTTTGTTTTTCCCATCTTTGCGCCTGCTGTCTATAAGTCGCTAGGCTATGGCTGGGGTAACACGCTTTTGGGGTTTATTTGGGTAGTCTGTGGCTTTCCTATTCCTGTGTTTCTGTGGATATACGGACCGCGTCTGCGCGCTTTGGGACGTAAGGAGTAGTTGGGCAACAACTATTCTATTCTCCGACATTTCCTAGGCTGATAGCAGTTGTCAGCTCAAAGAGAGAGCTGCATGTGTGCCATGACCACATTTGAGAGCTGGTCAAACATCCTTTGTCTAGTTCCAACAAAACTTTTGTAATCGTCTTCTGAAATGCCAATGGGGTATCCGACGGAAGTATGCTCCTCTAAGCTCTTCAGCTGCGGGTAAACTTTGATTGATAAACTCGGCCAGCGGCATGCCGAAGGAGCGACCGCGATCGCCCATGTAGTCGTGAAGTTCCGCTTGACAGTGGTCAGTAAACGCTCATATAAGTAGCAATTGATGCAGCTTACTTTGCACGGCTGGAGTGTTGATTTCGATAAATTTGCAGCTTTTGTCTTGATTCTGGCGACGGAGGCAATCCATAAAAGCATGGAGCGCAGCTTTGGAGCAGGAGTAGGCAGGCATGGCTACCGATGGCACAGTGGAAAGATGTGTGCCCGTCACGATGAGCGCCGTCAAAGTCTGCTTTTCCAGCAGCACGGCACTGAATTTAAGGGCCAGGTTGACGACCGAGGTGAAGTTGGTGTTGATCTCTTGGTGGAACGCATCGAGGTCGACCTCGGCGGGCTTAGAAAGACGAATCCTACGCTGCATGCCCGAGTTGAGCAAAACACAATCTAGGTCCGGGTTTTCATCAACGACGCTATCGACTGGAATTAGTACGAGATGGCGAACGATTCTTTGCGTCAGGGTCGGGTGCGTACCGCTGGACAAAGGCGTCGAGACCGTTTCTGTCGGTAACGTCGTACTTGATGGCGCTGGACTTTTCAGCACCGTTCTTCTGAACGAAAGCGTCGAGTCTGTCCTGACGACGGCCGACAGCGATAACTTTGGAGCCCTCTTGGACGAGCTTGTCGGCGAGTCCAGCGCCGATACCAGAGGTGGCACCAACGAGGAGGACTGTTTTGAAAGGGAAGCCCATTTTCAGTGTAACCAATGCTGTTGATTTGGATAGGAGAATTTAGATTGCAGATGAGACCGAATTCTGATGAGGACGACGTGTTGGATGCCGGATGTCAATCAATGTAAACCAGGACCTTTATATACTCGCTGTGTAGCTTGATATGTCGTGCACACTTAGGAAGTTGGGGGCTAAATGCAAGCGTCTTCATCTGGACGGATGGACTTAAACATTAAATCCGATGTCTTGGAGATACAGTAAACTGATAATGGTTGATACAACTACATGACGAGTGGCCGACGTGGACATGATCGAACGGCCGGATAGAGCTCCGGATGGCTAACTACTTGTGGGCGATTCTGGTGACCATGGCGGCGCGAGGCCCTGTAATCTGCTAGAGTCCGCTGTAAACCCTTTTGGCCTCCACTAGGCCCTTCTTCCGGAACGCTAACCTGAATAGGTCTAGCTGTCAACCTTCGCCCGTACCCATGCCATGGTCTCGGATATCAACAAAGTTTGACATATGCTAACTCCGTATCAAACGTCGTGTGTGGGATTCATCCGTCAACATGCGAGTTCTCTAGACTCGTCAACTCCATCAGCTGCCACGGAGCTAGTGGTTTAGATGGTCAACAGTGGACGTCCCTCCCGCGATTGCCTGCCATGTAGGAAGCGCAAGTTACGGGTACGACACCGAGCCTCCGTCCCGAGCCGTGCAGCTGAAATAACCGTTCATTTCGTTTTAGTGCGATCTCCGCCCAGATGGCTGTGGACAGTGTTCTCGGGCTGGAATCAGCTGTTTTGGCTACCGCACGCAAGAGGAGCTGCGCTTCCGGGACCAGACACAATTCGTCAAGCACAAGCACAAGGTTCAGCTGCGCCGTGTCCCTCCCGCAAAATGCCCCCAGGCAACGCTGGAAAATCATATCTACTTTGTTCAACCTGTACATATTGGGTGGGATGTACTCGCAAAGCAAGACTTTTTTGCCAATTTTGTCTGTGGGCTCGCCAAGAGCTACGACGCCCTTGGAATCCTGTACCAAACGACGAAACCACCAGACCATCTAGTCGCCAGCGTCGACGCTGCGAGTCTAGCCTTTTATGCTCTTCGCCAATTTGCGCCTCCTACATACGTGACAAAGCTTGCGACGGAGCGTTACGTTTCTGCGCTGCACCTCGTCAATTCCGCGCTCGCCGACCCGGTGGCCTCGTTGGCGGACGAGACGCTGCAGTCGATTCTGCTGCTCGATCTCTACGAGAAGCTCGTCAACCGCAAGCGCACCTCAGAAGAGTCGTGGATGATACATATGAATGGCGCTATTTCGCTGATACGAGCGCGAGGCAAAGGAAACCTGCAGACGTACGTCGGTCGCCGCCTGACGCAGAGGTTGTACACTACGCTCATCATCAGCTGTGCTATATCTGGGATGCGGATACCAGTTGAGCTGGAACGACTACGGGCTGATCTGAGCCGCCACTTCAAAATCGAGGACGACCCCAAGTGGGCTTTGACAACATTGAATGAGCAAATCATCAACTTTACGTCAGATGTGCAATCAGGCAATATCTCGTGTCGAGATCAAATCCTGGCACGCGCCTCGGATTTTCATCAATCAACCGTCGCGTTGGAAGATATTTTGCCGCCGTGTTGGCAACCCTCTCGTGTCTTTGTCGTCGACGATACTTTGGGGCGACAACTGACCTTGGCGGGGTCGTACGACATCTACGACGGTCTATATTTTGCTCAAGTTCGCAACGTCATTCGAACAACCCAGCTTAACCTGCTCTTGATGATTGAGCGGTATGCGGGGCCCGACGATCTAGATCTCGTTGCCTCGGCACGAGTATCGATTGAGAAAAGTGCACATGCAATCTGCGACAGCTTCACCCAGTATGTGGCGTCGCCCGACGAAAAGGGCGCCCTCTCGTGGGACCTAGCCACTCCCATGCAGCAGCTTGGGACCTACACTGTGTTGTTTCCGCTTTATTTGGCCGCGCAAGCCTCTCGCGATGTACGCCTGCGCCAATGGGCACAGGATGTGCTTGGCCTGTGGCAGATGTCGGCGGGTTGGCCATGACCCAAAAGACAGCCGATGCGTTAAAGCATAATGCAGCGGTGCCGGCTTGGGATGTTTACACCATGTTGGGAAGTTATGCCATTGCGGCGTAAGGTGCCGCATGACCAACCGAGATGATGGCAGCGCTAGCCCCCACTGAGTCACAGCCTGCTCCTGTCGTCCGGCTTCAACATCTCGTACCTAAATTCTGCAACATTTCGAGAAAAGGCAACCCTGACGACGTCGATGGAGTACACGGTGGAACAGATAAAGCCTGATCAGGCTGGTGAGGAGTTTTATTTGTCAAAGTACAAGCCGTTTCGACTGGAAGCGTTGCAGACAGATCCACAGTGTGAGTAAAGATGGCCTGTGTTCCCGTCGTCAATCGCAAAAGGCATCTCATAGGATTGCAAAATTTAGTTTTCGGAGCTACGTACGAAAAGGAAGTCGCCAGAGACGACGGCTTTTGGCGGCAGCGCTTATCACGACCCAGCACCACGACCTTTGTCGCCATCCGCAACCAAGACCTCCGCGTTCTCTCCTCCCTCACTCTAGTCCGCGGGACGCAACCCTCGTCGGTGCTAGCTATGGCCGCCGGGCTAGTCCCGGAAGAGCGCGACAAAGACTCCAAGACGCTGCTGCACTGGGCCGTCAACGCCGTATACACGGCGGTGGACGCGCGACGCCAGGGCATCGCCAAGGCGGTATTCGAAAAGGCCCTGGCGTTTTCGTTTTCAGCGGCCGAGGCGGAGGGGAAGTCGTGCCTGGTGTCGATTTTAGCGCGTGAGGGAAATCAGGTGGCTATTGATATGTATCTGAGGATGGGCTTTATCGAATTGAGCTATGTTGAGGATGGGGATGCGGTGCTCTACATGTTTAAAGCTCGGCCAGAGGCCGAAGGTGCTGAAAGCGCATAGTTACCAAACCGGTACTCCAACAAACATACTTTACTCTAGCATACCTGCCCGGTACGGGCGCCCTTGACGGTAGAAATAGGTAGTGTACACTCCGTTCTCAACATAAACCAGACAGGCTAGTGGACGACATTATGACCGATGAAGGACGGCGATGATTTGAACTTTAAAAGGCATCTACGTGGATACAGCGGTGCATCGGACATTTGTGTGACGCGATCAAGTATCGCCATCCGGTGGATCATTGGTGGCCGACTAGCGCACTTTTCCCAACTGCAACTTCGAGAGCCTCTCACGTCGGTGACCTCATTCTACCTTTTACAAGTCTACTGAACCTATGTTCATTCGTGGAAAGACAATTCTTCTACCCGTCAGGTTGTACTCCAACCAATTCCAGCTCCGATTGGCCAAGACATACCAATCACCACGTCAAAACCCCCTTGTTCGCTGCTAACAAAGTTTGGTGTCCTGCTTCCTTGTGAGCATCTCACTCGGCATGTCGTACGGATCTGTCAAGAAAATGTCGGCTGCTGCCGCCCAGCACGCCGATAGCTCATCAGCATCTCTGCCCAACGGTCATAGCCACGCATCACAAATCCATGGCTCGGACGAAGCGTCGGCCGCCGACGACGAGCAGACCAGCCTCTGCGTCCGCACCAAGGACTTTTACGACAACAATATCGGTCTCTTTTTCGTGTTTGTCGCGCAGATCTTTGCCTCCATTGTACGAATCCGTTTCTTACCCTCCCAGACTCTGTTCCAAGCCGCATTGAAAGCAGAAAAGCAGACGATCGCTAACCACCATCCAGATGGCCATGACGACGCGCCTGCTGGAAACGGGCTTCGATACAAAGTTCCACGCGCTGCAAGTCATCTTTGTCCGCATGATCTTTACGTCCGGTATCGGCTCCGCGTACATGTGGTACAAAAAGGTGCCCGACTTTCCGCTCGGCCCGCCGGGAGTCCGGGGGCTGCTGGTGCTACGCGGCACGGCGGGCACCGTTGGTATATTTGGACTGTACTGTACGATGATCTGCTTGCAGTAAAATATGCGTATCACTCAGGCTGACCCGACTCGTCTGTAGATGGGCTTTCTTTCTTAGATATCTCTGATTCGACCGTCATCACGTTCCTCGTGCCCACGCTCACGAGCTTTGTCTGCTGGGTCGCCCTCAAAGTGAGCACCGACGCCTCGTACAACCCAGTCTCTTCCCCATGCTAACTTCTCCACCAGGAACCCTTTACCATCGTCGAAGGCGTCGCCGGCCTTCTCGCCCTCACCGGCGTGCTCTTCATTGCTCGTCCGCACTTCCTCTTCTCCCACCTGCCCTTCACCCGTCCCTCGCCCAACAGCACCGTCCACGCCCTCGACGGCATCTTCAAGCCCGTGCCCGCTACGCCCGCTGAGCGCTCCCTCGCCGTCGTTCTCGCCGTCATTGGCTCCTTCGCCGCCGCCACCGCCTACGCCACGATTCGCGTCCTGGGCACCCGCGTGCACTCGCTCGTCAGCGTAAACTACTTTGCCGTCATCGGCACGGTTGTCTCCTGCGGCGTCCTGCTCGTCCACCCGAACATTGGCTTTCAGACACCGCAGAGCACGCCGCAGTGGCTGCTGCTGCTGTCGATTGGCGTCTCCGGGTTCCTGCTGCAGGTGCTGCTAACGGAGGGCTTGCAGCGGGAGCGCGCGGGCAGGGCGACGAATATGATTTACACGCAGCTTGTGACGGCGCTCATCATTGAGCGTGTTGTGTGGGGCACCACGCCACCGGCTGAGAGCTTCATCGGGAGCGCGCTGATTGTCGGCGCAGCTATCTGGGTTGGCTTGCAGAAGAAGTTGCCGGATGCTGAAAAGCCTGCTCGGGCGTCGGATGAGGAGACTAGTCTTCTTCGCGCTGAAGAGGACTAGAACATGTATACAGACAGGGCACGGCGGCAACCAGTGGCTGATCACGACCAATTTGCCTCATTACACGACGGAAGCACTGATAAAGCAAAGTTACACCATTATATTGCTAGAAATGCATATTTTAAAGATTCTTCTCCGCTCAAGAAATAGGTGCCACTCTGGGCTTCAATATGGGGCTGGTAGGCCGGCTCGTCATGAACTGCGGCGGTGTTAGCGACTGTCCTCACTTGATCATCTCGGGAACAATACTCACGTTACTGGCAGCGCTCAACAAGGCAAGGAGAGAACTCTGCACCACGTCTTCGTGGATGCCGACACCCCACACAGTTTGCTTTAAGCCAGTAGGCTTGCACTCAATATACGACGCGGCCTTTACGCTTCGGCCCTCACCAATGGCGTGCTCCTTGTAGTCATTGACGTCGAAGTCGATGCCGACGTCCTTGAGGGCGGCCGCCATGCTGGAGATGGGACCGTTGCCCCGGCCGCGCAGCCTGTACTCCTTGCCGTCCAGGACAATGACGCCCTCAAAGATACGCATGGCGCTCTTGGTGTCGGGCGTTTTGCCGTCTGCCGCCGCAGCCGCAGCCGCGCCTTCGCTTCTGTCCGGCGTGATGCTGTAGTCGATGAGGCTGAGGCGAGGGTTGTCGTTGAGAAAGTAGGTCGACTCGAAGAGGTCCGTAATCTCATTGGCCAGGAGCTCGCGACCAAGCTCCTCGGCGCGGCGTTGCACAACGTTGGAAAAGGCAATTTGGAAATTACGGGGGAGGTCGAGCTGCAGCTTGGTCTGCAGAATGAAGGAGCTGCCACCCTTGCCGGACTGCGAGTTGATGCGTATGATGGCCTCGTAGGTGCGGCCAATGTCCTGGGGATCCAGAGGCAGGTAGGGCATGGCATCCCAGGGGTCTTCGCTAGACAGGCCGCGGGCCTGGCGACTCTGAAAGCCCTTCTTGATGGCGTCTTGGTGGCTGCCGGAGAAGGCGGCGCAGACGAGGCTGCCGCCGTACGGCGCACGTTGGTGGACGGGAATCTTTGTGCAACTCTCGACCATGTCAATAACAGGGTTGAGGTTGGAAAAGTCAATTTTTGGGCTGACGCCTTGCGTGTACAGGTTCAGGGCGAGGGTGACGAGGTCGACGTTGCCGGTGCGCTCTCCGTTTCCAAACAGGCAGCCCTCGACGCGGTCAGCGCCCGCCATCTGGCCGAGCTCAGCGGCGGCCACACTACAGCCGCGGTCGTTGTGAGGATGCAGAGACACGCAAACGCTGTCCCGGTCGCCAATGTTTGTGCAAAAGTGCTCAATTAGGTCGGCATAGATGTTGGGCGTGGCGAGCTCGACGGTGGCGGGCAGGTTGAAGATGATCTTGTCGTTAGAATCGTTGGGGCCCCAGGCGGCCTTGACGGCTTGGCACACACGGACGGCGTATTCGGGGTCGGTATCGGAAAAGCACTCGGGCGAAAACTCAAACTGCCAGTTGGTGCCGGCGGCAGCTGGGTCGTCCTTTGTTAGAGAGCGGACGAGCTTGGTGCACTCGACGGCCAGCGCGAGGGTCTGCTCCTCGGTGTATCCAAAGACGACCTGGCGGAAGCACGCGCTCGTGGCGAGGTAGATGTGGATGATTGCGTTTTTGGCGCCGCGGACTGACTCGACAGTGCGGCGGATCAGGTCGGGTCGGCATGGCGACAGCACTTGCAGGAAGACGTCGTCAGGGACGGCGCCGGGGGTTTCGATGAGACGGCGGGTGAAGTCAAAGTCAATTTGTGAGGCAGAGGGGAAAGAGACTTCAATCTCCTTGTACCCGAGATCGCAGAGCATCTTGAAGTAGCCCCATTTTTCGTCACCGTTCTGGGGATGTTAGAGTGGTGATGATAGAGGGTCGCTGAGAACCTACCATGGGATCGGGCAGACTTTGGTTGCCATCGCGAAGGCAGGATCTGGCTGTGTTAGCACTTGAGTCATGGAATATCGGCATTTAGTACTTACGACAGCCATCGAGGGGCCTTTTCAATTGTCTTGTCTGGCCATTGGCGATTGGCTAATTTCAAGGGCTAACTAGTCAGCCGATGAAGGCAGGTGAGCAACACCTCTGATCACGGCATACCTTGAACGCCTTGTATTTTTTTGACGGTTCCTTGAGCCTATCATCGCGGCCGAGAGTCAGCAAACGTCCCGAATTTCTCAATTGCAGTTGGCAGCAGCATCGTGGGGTCAATAATCGTACATGGGCATCGTGGGCGGAGCAGTCGAGCAAGTGGCGGGGCAGTCAATCGAGGGGCAAAGGACGATCTGGACGATGGATCGAGCACGTTTACTGTTCCGTTGACGTGAAATCTCCAAAACTGAGCGAAACAGGCGGATGAGATATTATACGAAGAGAAAAAAAGTAAATAAAAGGTCCGCCGGGCCGATGCAGACGGGAGAGGCGAGAAAACTTTGGGAGTCACCAGGTGGGGTATTCCATGTGAAGCTCTGGAGGGGCATTACGCGTGTCGTGATTGGTGGGAGGCAGTCGCATGCTCCGAATACGGCCCCAAAAGCAGCAGCACTGCAGCCAGCATGCTCAATAGCGCATCCTGTCAATAACGCCTTTTGCCATGACTCGATGCAGAGGCTTGATCGATGGAGTGTCTTGCTTGAAGTAATGATGAGTTTCTGAAAGAAGTTGGGGTTGGGACGAGGTGTAGAGATACAAGATGGCTGTTGCGTCGCGAGAATCTCAAAGCATTGATGAGTCTGTCTACTCGACAGAATATAGTAAAGTGTATAGTTATGAGATATGCATGTCATAAAAGTATAGTACGCCGAGCGCTGGCTTTGTGCTACTCGATTAATCGGTGTGGGGGTTTTTTGGGTTAAAAATTCTTAGTCTCTTCAAGATCACAAGTCTCACGGGCGTCGTTAGTTTCGTGTTGGCCGTCATCGTGGGTCTCGATTCCGCAACGCAATGCCAGTGATAAACTGTCATACTGTCTGGCAATATTCAATGCATACCAATAGGATAAGATCAGGCGCATTCGATTCTTTAGCCACTGCTCGGCTGTTCCGTCCAGGTTCTTAGTTACTGTCGCCGCATGACGCCAGCCTTGATGCAGCCCTGCCTCACTCGAAGGGATGAGCTGCTGGCGTTGAAAGCGTCCCAAGTCTGCCTGTGCAGCTGGAACGATATTTGATGTGAATCAATCGACATGGACTATCTTGCGGCGCGTGCGGACGCCGCGGAGTCTCCCGGTGCGCACAGATAGCCCCAAGGGGATAAGGCTAGCCGTGGCTGAGTCTTGGTGACGCGGGAGAACCATTGAGATCTCGTGAGATACCCCAGCGCCTAGAACAGTGAGTTGCATCGTGCTGCAATTTATCACAAAGAAAGCGTCGACATGTCACTGTATAGATTGCGGATTGTATGTTGCAATAGACCATATCTGGGCTGTAGTCAATCGTCGTCTTACACGATGTAGTAGCATCACCGGCTATTTGTTTACAGCATCAGTTCAGCGGCTCGACAGAGTGCCACCACTCTATATCATGCTTTTATTTCAAATCGGAACCGCACAGAAACTACACATGCCGGCACTTGTGCTCGGCGCAGCTCTTTCATGTAGAAGCCGTCCGACATCCCCATCCTTGCATGACTTGCAACTCTCGGAGTCGGCACTCTCCGGTCGGCAGATATCTCTTGCTGTGAGCTGATTCGATCATCTGCAGGGAAACTCCTGCTAGTCATATGCATACTACTTTGCATTTTGGGCTGTGTGTACGCTGCGCCCATGCGCAAGATATAGCATCGCATCGGCAATCTTGGCGACACGGCCCCCGCCGGCCGCGGGGTCCGATGTCCGGCCCTTATTATAAGCTACGGCTCCGGACCACATTAGACGCCTTGCTACGCCACAACGCCGAATTTCAAGTAGAAACTTAATCGACAACATGTACTCACCATTACCATTCTTTCCTTTCATCTGTCTTTTACTTTCAGTAACTGCGTCTAACCTCTCCTTCCGTAAAGTCACTAAGCCATCAACCATGCCCACTGTCCTGCACAACGGGCACGTCTTTGTCGCAGCCAGCGACGAGACACCTGATTACTTTGCCAGCGCTATCATTCTCGACGCGGACACGGGTAAAATAACATACGTGGGCGATGAGACGGACGCCGCTGTCGTCGAGGCCATGGCCGCACCGGACGCCGTTCTACACGACGTCCAAGGCCGCGTTGTACTTCCCGGCTTTGTTGATGGGCATATGCACCTATGCCAGACCGGCGCATCGCTACAGAAGCTGAACTTGCGCGCGCACAAGAACCTGCGCGAGATTCAGGACGCGATCCGCGCTTACGCAGCCCAGCACCCAGAGCTTCCGCGGATTCTATGCCAGGGCTGGTTCCATCCGTCGACCGACGGCAATGAACTCGCGTCGCAGCTCGACGGGCTCGACGTCGATGGTAAAGACCGCCCCGTATACGTCGATGCCGATGACATGCACTCCTCGTGGCTCAACACGGTCGCGCTCGACGAGCTGGGCGTCGCAGACATGGCGGATCCCCCGGGCGGTCGGATCCGGCGCGGTACAGACGGCAAGCCGTCGGGTGTCATGGAGGAGACGGCTGCGTCAAATATTGTCTGGCCGTTTCTGGAGAGCAAGCTGACGGCCGAGGCGAAACAGCAGCACGTCCAGGCCGCCCTAGACGCCTATGTGGCCGTAGGCTACACGGGCGTCGTGGACATGGCCATGGGTGAGGAAGACTGGGCAGCCCTCCAAAAGTATCGGCAAAAGCACGGTGAGCTACCGATCTGGGTGGCCGCGCACTGGCTTATCTTTCCCCGATCGTCGCCCGAGGAGACGTTGCAACAAGTTGACCGCGCGATTGAGCTACACACGCAGTACAACAATGCCACCAGTCAAAGATTCCATATCACGGGTATTAAGATTATTTGTGACGGCGTGGTCGATGCCTGCACCGCCGCGCTGCAGCAACCATACTCGCACAACAACCAGACCGTTGCGCCGATGTGGACGCCAGAGGCACTCGCGCCGGTGCTGCAGCGCGCCGACGCTGCAGGCTTGCAGATCGCGATGCATGCCATCGGCGATGCCGCCATCAAGCTGGCAATCGACGGGCTCGAGGCTGTCGACAACCCTTCCGGCCGACACCGCATTGAGCACCTCGAGACAACAGCACCAGAAGACGTACCACGCCTAGGCGCGCTCGGCATCACCGCGTCCGTCCAGCCGGTGCACCTCGACCCGGCAGGCATGACGGCATGGGAACGGCTGCTAGGCAAGGCGCGGTGCGGGCATGTATTTCCTTACGCAGCATTTGCCGAGCACGGCGCGCCGCTGGCGCTGGGAAGCGATGCGCCAACAGCACCGTACAACCCGCTGGCTAACCTGTACATTGCGACGACGAGACGGTCAGCCATGGACCGCAACAGCACGGTACAAACGACACCGCAGTACGCGTTGACGCTGGCGGCGGCGGTAGTAGCGGCGACGCGCGGGTCCGCGAGGAGCTGCTTCGCCGAGGACAGGGTCGGACAGCTGCGCCGAGGCTGGGAGGCGGATCTGGTGCTGGTCGACATGGCGTGGAATGCAGAGATGCTGTTGGACGCCAAGGTGGCAGAGACCTGGATCAAGGGAAACAAGGTGTATACGGCTGCATAGTGTTTCCACGAGCTTTCATATACTTAGAAGTTGCTTGTGGTGGCAAGGTCTTGACGACGCGGGCTTGGGCTAGAGGGAAGGCGTACGGAGATGGTGGGGATGAAAGCGAGAGAGGCTGTTTGAACTGAGGCTAATTAATTGGAATTGGAGTCGCAGAGTCGTTGACAGTTAGTAGCATGTCATAAAATAAAGTTGCATGCAGTTCGCGTTCAGAATACAACTGGTGCAAATCAGCCGGTTGATGATAGAACTACGAAGTAGTCTTTCAACTAGGCCCTTGAACGTGCTGGCGGGCCCGCAATGCTTGATATGGCACCGAATACAGGCTCGTGTGCAGCCATGCTGCATGTGCGTATCAATATGACCGGCTGCAGGCTCAGCTGAGGCTGCATTTGGCATTGCGTTGCTTGATTGGTAGAAGTGTGTGGAGGTATAAGTAGACAAATATCGGCTCTGGCGAACTGGACTGTAGTGGTAATAGTATCAGTAAGTTAAAAGCTGGTTAGCCTGTAGACGAGCTTTTCGGTCAGAGTCTCCACGTAACTATTGAATCCTGCACGACGCCACGGGAAAGTTCTGGCTGTACCAATTTGATGGTCATCATAACACGTCGATGTGTTATTCGCTGATCCTGGGATGGCGGAATGTGCCGCGGGAGAGTGGCAAGTCAGCTCAGCAGTTCTCGTATTTCGTTCCAGCGAGGCTCAAAAGAGGCCTGTTGCCGCTCCAGGAACCAGAACCAGGAGCAGAGCCTCAATTCTCACGTCGGCCGACGGCGCTATTTCGGGGGGGGGGGGGGCGACCCATTTTGTCGGCGACAAATGGAGGGTAACGGAGGGCCCAGGCAAGGGTTCTAGAAGGGTTAGAGCCAATAGCAGCAGTGTTGTTAATTATTTCGCGTTCCAAGCCAGGGGACTTGAGTCGTTTGCGAACGAATTCTGCTTGTGATGAATCGCTTCTCCGGGGAAAATCCGTGGTCGTGCAAGACATTTCCTGTTTGAGACATGTCAATGCGGCCAGTGCGCGGCAGAGGTTGAAATGTGCAAATGAAAATCAAGGGTTGATTCGATTGGTATTTTACCCTTCAGATCCGTCGGGGGTCTGTCTTTGAGGATTGTGACCGTGCGACTGGCTGTCTCTACTCGCACATCCAAAATTGCACCGATCGAAAGCTTGTTCCCTTGATTATCCAGTTGCAACTCTTGGACGGATAACCTGCCTGAAGCAGCGCTGTGGGTGGCATTATTTGTACGCCAGCGACCTACTGAATATGCGCTGTCGCCATTTAAGATGAGAGGCTTCGGGGGCCAAATGCCTGTAAATGGGTACCTAGTGAGATTGGATCTGAACGCAACTAAGCAACCTTCTGCATTGGGACATTGGGGCTCTATTGTGTTTTAGAGAAAGTGGTCATGCTGGTGCAGGCCCCTGGCGATATCACAGGCGACGGACGCCCACCTGGATGCGGATCCTCGGGCAGGCAAGCAGGCTGGAGGCGCTCAGGCTCGCCGCTTGAGAGGCTTTGTGGCTTATTGCTTGGCTTTGTACCTTAGTGGTGGAGCCAGCTCGGTCGGCCGGTCGGGTCGGGTCCAGTACGCCGGAGCGAGCAACTATCTATTAGTTAGCGTGTAGCAAAGAAAAAAGAGAAAACAACTTGTAAAAAAAAGCAGGGATTCTGTTCATTTGCCGTTCAAAAAGCAGACCGAGAGATGTGCGTGACCGCATGCCGTATACGGAAATCGGGCGAGAGAGGAGAGTATGATGGTCGGGGTTAGTGGCAAACTCTGCTCGGCTTTGCATCCTTGCACGATAGGCAACGTGGCATGAGCGGTTGAAGTGATGCTCTGGGTCAAAAGGCAAAACCATACATCTACTTAGTTTTCTAGGTATTAAAGTCACAAATGGCTGCTCCCGGCGAAAGAAGCGAGAACTCTAATAATCGGGAGAAGACAGCGGCCAGACATCCAGGCCATGTCGAATCTCAACGGCAAAGGAAAAGTGACGCCAAGAGTAGGTACTGGGTCAGTGGTCGGTGCTTTGTCAACTATGGGGAAAACTAGAAATGCCTCACAGGCAGATTGAACGCCCCGTTGGTGATGGATTCGTGTTGTGCAGTAGGAGGGGGGAAGGGAGCATGGGAGCAAGGGAAAATGCAAAAGACAAGATGTGGATGCAGAGGTTGTGACGGATTCCTCCGGGCGCGGCTAGCGTGGGAGTTTGGGGCAATTTAGCGGGCTGTGAGTGGTGGGAAATGGCCTGGCACGCCTGGCTACCTAGGTACCTAGGTAGAGATGGCCTTGGAGATGAACAGAAGGCACTGAAATACAGGGAAAGCACAAGCCTGTGGCAGAACACTAACAGCGAGCCAGCGGTGCTCTACAGCGGGCGCAGCAGGCAAGCAGGTAACACCAGACAGCATGTAAAAGTGAGGGGTTGTTATACCAAACATCTACCGAAACAGAGGGGGAAGGCGGCGACCGAATGGCAGAAATATTGCAAGCTTCATTGATACGCGCCGTCTTTCTTTGATGCATGCCACGAGTCGTGCGTTGTCGGTCGTCAACTGCCAGAAGAAGCCCGGCTGGGACCGGCAGCGGCTACTGACAGTGGTACGTATCGAGCCTTCCTCCCTACCTAGTAAGTAGGTACGTCCGTAACACTGGCAATCAAGAGTGGCTGCGGTGGCTCGCTGCGGTGGCTGCAGTTGCAAGTTAAAAGTGAATGAGTGATCGCAGCCGTGACACAACCTGCTGTATCGGTAAACCCTGCTGCATAGGTAGGTGTATCCTCCTCTATAACAACAAATGCTGTTATCACGCTCACATCAACACATCGCCGCTCCGTCGCCATCTCCCCAGCATCTTTGCATTACATCACTGCCTGCTGGTTGCATTAACATCCTGCACGCACGAGACAAGTTCGTCGCTCACACCGCTCAGTCCACTAAAGATGGCCCCCAGTATTTCACCCCAGCCAGCTCGTTTCCCCTCCCACCATCACCACTTGGCCGCTCCAAACCGCCTCCTTTTTCAGCCAATTGCCGCGCTACGATAGTCAGCTCCGCGCTCCTGGGTTGCCGCCATCTTACAACTGATAACACTTGCATTAATTTCAACTGGCCCCCCTTCCACTCCTCTTCGCCCGCCACAGACCGTCATTCCATCTCCGGCGATCCCTTCCCACCTTGTCAGCCACGAGTGCCCACCACTCCTCTCTCGCCCGGATGGGACCCTTGACAGCAAACACTCAAGGTCTTTAATCTCTTTTCCTCCGCATACACTCTCCGACAGACGTCTTTCACAACAGCCATTTCCTGCAAACACGCGACACTCATAACGATTTACTGGTAACATCACACAATGGCCGCCCAGCTTATCATGCCCACGCTGCCTGGCGAGCAGCAGCAATCTCGTCACTTTCTCTCTTCCCACCGCCCTACCCATCACGCCCGCTCCCAGTCTTACAACCTCGCGGGCCCTCGATTTCAACTCAATACAAACCCGGCCAACAGCGGTACCGGCCACTATGCCTCGACACCGCCCTCGCCACGCGGCACATCAGGCTCACGCAGCAACATTCACAGCAGTAATGCGGCCGGCGCGCGCCCTTTGTACATGCCCGCCGTCTTGCGTCCCAACTACGAATTTCCGCCCCAGCAGCCGCTCTCCCGCTCTCCCGGTTCCTCGTCCGATTCGGGCTCCGACTCAACACTGCGTCGCACGAATACGGCCAACTTGTTGAGTCTCACGGGCCTCGGCGCCATCGGTCACCGCCTCAGCCGCCGCTCCACCATCGAAAGCTCCAAGAGCCTCGAGGGCGATTGGGATCTGGCGACATATCCCGATGTTACGTCGCCGCCTACGCGCAGGCATTGGAAGGTATGTTTTGGCTCATCACTTGCTACTCGCAACACGAGCAATACGCACAAGTTAGCCAAAAGAGCGTGCACTGACAGCCGATAGCCGGACACGGAATCATCCATCTGCGACGACCCCCTCTGCAAGCGCTCTTTCAGCTACTTCAACCGCAGGCACCACTGCCGCAAGTGTGGTAACATTTTCTGCGACTTCCATTCAACCTTGGTCCTTCCTCTTGACCAGGACGCCAACTTTAACCCGCGCGCCATGCCTTCGCGGACCTGCAACCACTGCTTTGAGCAGGTCAAGGCCCGTCACTCGCGCAACAACAGCCAATCCTCAGGCTCAGATTCCTCTGGCGGCCGCTCTGCGGCGGCCGCCATTCCCACGAAGAAGGGCGGCGACGACAATGAATTTAACTTGCCTACCAGCAAGGACATTGCCGCTAGTGTCCCGCGTGACTGGAACTGGAGCACCTTTTGAATGCACTTTTTTTGCATTTTTACTATATTTCTCTGCATATACGATATACATATACACGTCTTTGTGCTGGCTAGCTAGCCACCAAGACACCATGATACCCGGATCAAAGAGGCGCATACTAACATCGCCTTTTTTATCTATGCTCTATAGATATCAGCCGACTGTACGCAGTCGCTGGTCACGGATGGGTTGTTACCCTTCCTTTGCAGTTCACAACGTTATACAAGAGGCAGGTTCCAACCTCATGGAGTTCAGGGTCCATTCTTTTTATTGTTTCGAGCGATGGCATTGTCATTTTGGTTTCGTTTTCTGCTCTGCTTTGGGTTTCTGTTGGGCCTCGGAGGGGCACTCAATAGAGAGTCGCATCTACGATTTTCTAATACATCATCTGCCAAGTTAGCTTTTATTCTATTAAGTCTTCAAATCTGCAACGTGAACAGTCATTGAGGCTTAAGTTTAGTGTGAGCTTTGTGAGCTTGAGTACGGAGCTAGACGTCTCTCTCATTCTTTGCTTTGATTCTATGTTGAAGCAGAAGTGTCATAATCTATCGACATAGAAGCGCCTCACATCCATGAATGAACAAACCAAGCACCCGTTAAGCTTCGTATATAGATGATAGCAGCAAAAGCAAGGAAAACGTCTCTATCGTCTTCAGTAACCAGAAGAATAAATGCAGTTGGATCCTTGTCAAAAAGTCTAGACAAATCATGAAAATAATGAGCATCTTGCGCCATGTCATGTAATCTTCCCCGACTTTTTCCTTCTCCTCTTTCCGGTTTCGTGTCGCTACACTTAGCCCCGTCTCCTCTTTTCTCCCTGCGCAATGCAAGAATGCAATGCAATGAGGCCACAAATATTGAGTCCCATTGTTCTGCAGAGATTGAACTTAGCCTCGACGCCTGGTGGTGCGGCGAGTGTTGACCTCCTCGCGCGTAGGGCTGTTATCGCTGCTGCGCACCATGCGCTCACCGCCGTACACCTCACGCTCCAGGCCGCGGGCGGCATCCCAACCGGCCTTTTCCGCGAGAGCGACGTCGACGTTGACATTGCTTAGACGGCGGGCCGCGGCGCCCTTGCCGGCAAACTTATTAGCGGCGTTGCTGCGCTTGACGTAGCTGGCGATGAAGAAGCTGACAAAGAGGTAGGTGAGGGGCGCAAGGTACACGACGTTGAGCCAGATAGCAAAGGTCTCACCAGAGCTGACGATGCACGGCTGCGAAACGTACGAAACGTTCTGGTCGACGACGGTCTTGATGCGGCGGGCGTCGGCGCCGGAGCCAAATAGCAGCGCGCGGACCGACTCGACAGCACCGGTCGCGTCCGATGTCGAGGTCGAGGTCGAGGCAGCAGCCGGTGCAAAGTAATAGACAAAGGAGTGGCACATGGCAAGGGAGGCGCCGACGAGGAACTGCGTGATTTGCATGCTGGTTAAGCTGCGCTTGATGAAGACTGGGACGCGAATGTTGAAGGCCGTCACGGTGTAGTAGGTGTACTATACAGGTCAGCGGGTGAGTCGCGAGCGAAGAGGTTTTTAGTGGCTCACCATCAGAGCGTGGATGAACGAGTTAAACTGAACAAAAACCCAGATGGGCGCAGACATGTAGCGCATGCCCGCCCACATACAGAGCATGGCGCCGGCGTGGTGGTAGGTCTGCAACGTGGAGCTGGGCTTGCCTTTGGCCAGGATGATGAAGGTGTCAAGGACCTCGTAGAACTTGCTCAGGTAGAAGATCCAACCGTAGTAGGCGAGGCCCTCGTTCCAGATGCGGCCTCCCTGTTGACCGTTAGGCAGACCAGTGACGGCGTCAACGACGCCGGCGGGGGTGTCTGGACCGGCACTCTCAAAGCGGGTGAGGTGCTCGTTAAAGTAGACCGAGTTGCCGAGACCAGGAGCGCCATGGAGGCGGCAGGCGCTGTCGGCGGTGGCGGCGAGCCCGCCCGGGCCAAAGGGGCTGACTATGCTCTTGCGCATGCCGCCAAGCATGCCGTAAAAGGTCCAGGCCGAATAGACGGCGAGGAAAATGTTGTGGAGGACGACGAAGAAGCGAAAGGCGGCCGTCTTGGAAATGGCCCAGGGCTGCTTGTTATGGGCGCGGTTGTAGCGATTGAGCAGCTTAACGGTGACGGCGTACGTAGCGGCAATGGTGATGGGCACGCGGGCGTCAAGGGCACCGAGGAAGAGGCCTTCGGGAATGTTGAAGGGCCGCATGACGGAGAGGGTAGAAACGGGGGCCGGCGGCACAGGCGGCGCCGGGTTATGCGGAGGGAAGCTAAAGAGCTTTGACGACGGCAGGCCGCCGATGATGCCGGAGTGGACCGACATGTTGATGATGTGTTTTGGTTATTCGACGGCGGCGGAGGGAGGCGGGGAAGAGAGCAAGTCGGTCTTGGTGAGGCGGTAAGAGGGCAATTTTCGAGACAGGAGCGAGGGTGGTTGGCTACTCGCGAGTTTACTCGTCAGTGTGGCACGAGAGAAACAGAGCTGTGGGCGAATGTGCTTCTAAATCGAGAACAAGCCAATTCCTGAAGAAGAAGAGACCATGGACAAAAAAGAGGAAAAAGTCCGGACAGGTGCAGGTCGGAGCACGGGAGTAGAAGAATGATTGAAGCCAATGCCCAAATTCTAAGTCGTGTTAAGGCCACTCCCCTTATCGATAGATTTCACCCCTCCCGTTGATGCCCGGGGGCGGACAGCTGAGGACCGCAGGGGATCGCTCCGTATCCCGTTTCCTGAATGTTCCGGATTGTAGATTCGGGGTGAATAGATTTGGAAGAAGTTGACTGGATGATTTTCTGAGCGGTTGCCACATTCGGAGAGATGCAAAAGGGAAGCAGGAATGTTGGGGATCGACGTCGACATGTCAAGGAGATGGTGAGCGAGCCGAGGCGGCATGTGCGAAACCGGACAGGATCAATTAATGATAGTGATTTACGGACCATCTTTAACATTTGACTAATAGTTCTCCAGAGTTATACATGTTATGTCGTCCCAAGTAAACAAAGCCAATTGATACTCGGTAGGGCTTGATGCGATGATGCGCTCCACCAAGGTGTATGACAATTATGAGCCAGCCGATAGATAGGTCAGGAAAAGAGCACCGCACTTGCTCATTCAGACAAGCCATCAGCAGCACATGGGTTCTCCAGTGAAGTGTTGGATCAAGATGGCACTTGTTCAGCCATGGACCGCGACTCAGATCAAGCAGATAGAAGATGGAGTAACAAATAGGGAAGGGGCGGGATTGGTCGTAGGACAGGTGTGAGGATAGCGATCTGAGGTGTGTGAGCAAAAGGATCCCAAATTCAATTTTGGTGGGAAAAATGCAGCTGGTCTTTTTGAGTTGAGCAATAACGGGTCCACTATACATGTTAGCATTTACAGCACTTCTCAAGCAACGCACTAACATCTACACCGCCGAGACGTCTCACCTTGCCGCCACCAGGCACACGACAGAGGCCCCACCCATCTCGGCATCCGGGAGCAACGCCAGTTGATTCGCGGCTGAAAGGGCTGGGAATCCGCAGTGAAAGTTTTGTTGGGGAGGTATCGGCAAACGATTGGCAATGGTGGCAAAGCAACAGGGGAAAAAAAAGGAAAATTATGTACTGTGCAGACTTGCCTGCCAACGTCATGATATCACGGCCAATGCCAGCTTCATAGCCTCCCCTAATGAGGCTGAGATGAGACCCTACGTAAGCTCATCGCGAGTGCTAATATAATTTCGCCATTTGAAACCATGAAATAATCACAGGCACGAGTACAAAATAGAATTGAAGACATAAGTCAAGACCCTCACTCTCCACTCTAGACCGAGGCACGGCGAGACAGATAAATGCGACTTCCTCGTTCCCCAAGCATAACGGTATCTATTCGGAACGGACCCTTTGAAAGCGTGGCTCCGCTTGCAAGCTCGGCGCAGCAAAAAGCTGCACGCTATTACTCCGTACTGCCTCAACAATTTGTATGGCCGCGCAAGAGGTAATATCAATCGAATCTCCACAGACGGCGATTGCGGCATTGCCAGTCGACTTGGTTCGTTCCATCTTTTTTCCACACGCTTTCCTAATCGGGAAATGTGCATCTACACCATTGTTGCGATATTGGTCGGTGCGACCACGATGCACTGCAGTTGCCTCGTCCGTAGCAGATTCAATCCTGAAAATGGCAGGAACATGTTGGCTACAAAACAAAAACCTAATCTTCAAGCACGTAGTCTGTTCATTCGTCCACCACGTACATCAGCGTCTTTTGCCAGCCCAAACAGTGGATTAAGCGATATCCTTTTCTAAACTACCATCAGCAATACGACCGCCCTCGTCCCCAATACTCCATCTCTCCTCATGTCGGAGCAGAGCAGCCAGCTTCCTGCGCCCAAGTCAGACACCATGGCTAAGCAAGACACTGAGGCCAAGCCAGTCATCGAGGCCAAGCCAGACACCATGGCTAAGCAAGACACTAGGGCCAAGCCAGACACTAAGGCCAAGCCAGACGCTGAGGCCAAGCCAGACGCTGAGGCCAAGCCAGACACTGTGGTCAAGCCAGTCATCGAGGTCAAGCCTGAGGCTAAGCCAGATACCGAAGCCAAGCCAGAGACTGTGGTCGAGACAGACATCAAGGCCGAGCCAAACACCAAGATCGAGCCAGTCGTCGAGGCCAAACGAATCACTTGGTCCAAGCCAGACACCAAGCCAGACACCAAGGCCAAGGCCAAACCCAAGGCCAAACCCAAGGCCAAACCCAAGGCCAAACCCAAGGCCAAACCCAAGGCCAAACCCAAGGCCAAACCCAAGGCCAAACCCAAGGCCAAGTCCAAAATGCGTACTTTGAAGAGCTCATCCCGTCGCTTCGTCAGAAAGCTCGCCTGCGTCGTCCACCGTGTCGTGGCACAAGTATCGCTGCTGACGCTTGTAATTCTGCACTGTCATGCTTACAATGACTTCTTCTAATTTTGCTGGTCGAACATAATGTCTGAACATGTGAACCACCTTGTTGCTTCGGGAACGGTGGTCGTATCAGCTTCTTGCTTGTTTGTCTGTGTTTTCTCCCTGCACAGATTTGGTCAGAATGTCACGCACGCTGCTAGAAGAAGCCGGAGCAAGACTGACCTTCCACAGACCGTTTCTGACTTGTCAAACTGATTTGTCATTCTCGCAACCACAACTGGAGCAGTACACGTCGCGCCGAGCGAGGAGTTGTGTATCGTCGAGTGGAGTTGTCGATGTGTTGTGTTGCCCTACCCCAATCTTAACGGCTGAATATGACAGCGAGTTTTCTTATTTTTCATTCAACAGACGTAATGTTTGGATTTACAGTGTTAGCGTTGTATTGTTCAGTGGAGTTTGTCGATGCGTTGTGTTGCTTTATCCTAATCTTGATGGCTGAATATGTCAGCGAACTTTTTTATATCGCCAGTCGTAATATTCAAATTTACAGAGCTAACTTGATAATTTTCAAAAGCGTTAGCCTCTCCTTTATACGTCCGAGCCTCTTGTGCCAGTGATCAAAAGTGACTAGCAATTGCAATTCAGGCTCACATTGTCTAGTAGAAAGGATACGTTCGTGTATTAGCTATGCAGGCGGTATGTCATCTAGTCAAACAATAGCCAAACATGTATCCAAACACATATCCAAGGAACACATTTCCAAATCTATATATCCGTCTCTAGTTAGACCGCCTCATTTGACATCTATTTGGCCCATTCGCCCGCGATCCAGCGGTTAAGGAAATCAATTGACGCCTCGGGCTGGTCGTACGGCACCATGTGGCCCGCCTCGAAGATTTGCATAAAGGTCAGACCCTTGGCCGACTTGACCTTGCCGTACGGCTTCTTGCTGCCCTCGATTGTCAGGTCTCTGCTCTTGGCCTTGCCGTACTCCTTCTGGCCGGCCCACTCGAGGCGGTCCGTCCAGGCCTGGTTGCCGAGCCAGTTACAGATAAAATCGGCATCGCCGGCGTAGACGAGTACGGGAATCTGCTCGAGCAGGCCCGGGACGACCCTGACAATGGGCAGCATCCAGTCGCCCTGGAACATGAAATTGCGGTTAATGTCAAAGTTGCAGCTGTCAAAGGTGGTGGGCTCGACGCCGAGCTCATCCTGGACGTCGTCGCGGTTGAGGAAGTCAGTGATCCACGACATCTCGTCGTAGCAGAGGTTGCCGCCCTTGCACTTTTCGCGGACGTCGTAGGGGTTCTGGCCCGTCTGCTGGTAGGGGCCGATGAACTGGGCGTTGCAGTAGAGGATGGCGGGCACGCAGCTCCAAACACTCTCGCTGTCGTAGCACGACTGGATGAGCGACTGGCAGCGGGGCAACGCGTTGTCCATGGACTGGCACTGGGACTCGTCGAGTACCGCGGGGTAGCCGCCGTCACCGCAGCCCATCGGGCGGTAGTACTCGTACTGCGTGTAGCCGTCCGTCAGGCCGTTACCGATGAGCGCCGACTTGAGATTGATGTTGCGTTCATTGTGCGACAGGATCTCCTGTGCCATGATGGGCACGTAGTGGCCGCCGTACGACTCGCCCGCAATGTGGAAGTCTTGCTCAGCGTACTCGGGAAATTGATGGAAAAAGAGAGTTAGAAGGGCGTAAATGTCTTTGGCGGCGGCGGCCGTGTTGGAGACGGAGCCGCTGCCGTACGAGTAGCCGACGTTGACGGGCTGGTCGATGAAGATGACTGAGGCGTTGCTGTTCCACGAGCTAGGGTTAATGACAACCTTGCCGTTCTTGTTGATCGAGGCCGGGCCAAGCTCCATGAAGAGGCCGAGTAGGGAGGAGCAGCCGGGGCCGCCATTGAGCCACAGAATGACGGGATCGTTTTTCGGGTCGTTGCGCGACTCAAAGAACCAGTAAAACAGGTGCTTGTCCTGCTCGTTGTCGTCGAGGTAGCCCGAGTATTGCTTAACCGTGTCGACACCGAGCTTGGACGGGTCGACCTGGCGGACGCGCACGTCGTAGTTGTCGAGCTTGCCGCCGACCTTACGGCGGTCCTCGCCGTCCTCGCCCTTGACCCAGAGTGCCTGCACGTCGGCGCCCTTTATGATGTGGTCCCAGTGTGCGTCGGGCCGGCCGTGAATCTTTTTGGGCTTGGACTTGCTGGCAAGGCTGTGCTTGAACGTCTCGACGACCTCGGGCGCCAACTGCGAGACCTCATCCCAGGTGGCCTTGGCCTCGGCGGTGATGTCACCGTACAGTGTCTTGAGCGGCTTGGCCCACGAGTCAAAGTCGACGGACCAGTCGAAGCCGTTGCGCGAGCCGCCACCGCCGACGTGCAGCGGCGAGTGGTAATCGCCGCCCTTGTTGAGGATCTTTTGGTCGCCGGCGACCGCGGTGGCCGCTGCTCCGAGCAAGACCGAGTTTGACAGACGCATGGTGGCGATGCTGTCCGATGGGGGTTGTTGATGATGAAGGAGCTACGGTTGCCAAAGATTGACAAAAAGTGATGATGGAAAGGGAAGAGAAAAGCTTGGACTCTTGCGGGGGAACCTCTCCAAGGTCGTAATAGCGTGGACTCAGGTGACTAAGGCGCGCGTGAGGCGGGCTGCTATCGCGGACAACGTATGACGCCACTGAAACGGGGGAGCAGAGCGATGCCGAGAGCGCTGACGACTCATGAAACTGGGGTGACTGCCTGGACGAGGAGGCTGGTCCTAACAGAGTTGTGTGGTGTGTGTATGATCTAATGTTAGAGCGTCGTGGCTTGATGTGGCTCTAACAGGCTCTGAAAGCGGCAACCCATGCCAGGTACTTTGGCCCCCGGCCAGCCCACTAATAGAGGCACCAAGCTCAGCACTATTGGCCCATCCATAGGTAGGCCGCTGTCCGCCGACTGAAGCCGCTGTAGTTGCGCTCTGGCGTGTCTGGGTAGCGTACCCTAGTTGGTCTGCGTACCTTGATAGGTGCATTGTTTGTCACTGCATCTTTGTCGTGCTGTTGCCTGTGTGGCTGGCAACCTGGTTGCCTAGGTAGCACGGTGGCACCCTAGCACCTGAGACAGGTAGGGAGTACGGATAGTGTGTTCTATCTGTATGTGGAGATTAGGCTGTACTATTATGTGATACCAAGTGATGGATACATCAACAGGGCCCTGGGCAACTCGGCCAGCTTCGATGCAAGCCAAGTGAACGCCCGACAAACAAAGCACGAATTATATACATGAATCATATTGGGTCTACTTTGAGATTTATCCGCAGCATCTTCGCGGTAGGTGACCCTTTTCGCGTCAACGTTGCCCCGATACCGTAATACTCTTGTACTACGCCGCGTCACCCGCCGCCTTGGTTTTGGCCGCCTCCTTTTCCGCCTTTTTCGCCGCAATTTGCTGCTCCTTGAGGAGCTTCTTCATCTGATTCTTGGTCAACTTGCCATCGCCACCCTCAGCGGCGGCAGAACCCTCGGCAGCACTGGCGGCCCCTGCGACAGGCACGACGAGGTCGGCGCGCGGCACCCTGGGATTGCCCTGCCACTCGAGCGGTCGTACCGCCATGAACTGGGCGACTACATCATCGGTGGCCTTGGCCCGGCGCTCTTGAAACTCGGCGACGTATTTTTGGAGATTCTCGATGCAAATGGCTTTGAGCTGTGCAGTGGTTAGCAGGGTGGTTGTAAGTGTGCATGCACGGAATGCGTACCTCTCCAGTCAGCATTCTGCCGCTAGTGTATTCTTCTTTGATTCGTTTCAGTTCCTATACGGTGTTAGTCGCTGCGGGCAGATATTGCATTCTCCCAACAAACCTCATCGTCTTCCATGAAAAACTGCAGGTATTGATAAGAGACATCCACATCCGCGTTGCCGCCCCTTTCGCGGTGCTCCTCGATTGTCTCACGGCCGCCCGAAAAAGCGTACTTATTAACCTTGTTCTTGATGGCCTTCGCCGAGTCACTCAGGAAAATGGCCGACGTGTCGTCGCTGGCCGACATCTTGGAGCCTGGCCCCTGAAGAGCGTCGAGGAAGCGCATGTGAATCAGTGACGGCTTGGCGTATTTGAGGCCGGCGGCGCAGTCGCGCGTCAGCCGAAAGTAGGGGTCCTGGTCGATGGCACAGGGAATCAAGCATGGAATCTTGGCCGTCGCGGCCTCGTCGGTGCCAAAGATGTGCGGGAACGAGCCAGCAAAGGCCGTGGCGCCCTGGATGCTGGCAAAGTGAATCTTGCCAATGTTGGAGCTGCAAATATCAGTACAGCTGTGTATTGTCGAGTAGACTAGGCCCTCACCTCCCGTCGAAACCAAAAACCGCCTTGGCCGTGTTGAAGTTGACGCGCTTAGCAAAGCGCACAATGTTCTTGTAAAAGGCGCCGCCGACATATTCAAAGTCGGAAAAGATGAATGTCTTTTTCATATCGAAGCCAGCAGCAATTATATCCTTGCAATTTTGCTTCGAGTAGCCAATCACTTCGTCGACGGTTCTCTTTTCCGAGAACAAGTACTTTTCATCTGCGACTGATTAGTTGACGCTTGCCGAGCATCAGACTACGCACCATCAGTCAACATGACGATCAGAGGGGCGTCAAAGACATCTTGCAACCACCTATATGCAATTAGTCTACGCATAAGCAACCAGACAAGGTCACCAACTTGACAAAGTCAAACACTTGAGTGTGACCAATGTGCATACTGTCACTGCTCGGCCCACGGCCAGTGTAGATGAAGAATGGTTCATTCTAAGTCGTTAGCACCAAACATGGCACATTGTACTAAAAATGTTTCCAATCACGCCTACCTTTTCGTAGCGGTCCAGAATCGTGTGCATGTCGCGGTGGCTGAAAAAGATGCCACGGCGCATGAAACGATGCGGCTTCTGGCCCGTCACCTGCTCGAAGCGCGCCAGCAGCGCATCGTCAATCTGAGACGTGCCGAACTCGTCAATGAGCTTCCGGTAGTCGATTGCCTTGACTTTGCCGTCCTCGCCCACCTCGCCCGACACGGACCAGGGGTTGATGTCCTGCTTGGCCTGCTGAGGGGCAGCGGAATCCTCTGGGGTTACTGCGGTGGCGTCTGCTGCGGCCATGTTGTCGGCCAAGAAATACGTGTGAGTTGAGTACTTTGTATGGGCAGTGGGCAGACGGAGCCCTCGTAACAGCAATATGTAGTCAGCTTTTCTGCAAAGCCTGGAGTGACTCAAGAGCAGGTGAGTCAACCTTTGTACGTGGACGCAAGCCCAGGGCGGGGCAGTAAAGATTTCACGCGACAGCAATGGCGGGGTCGTAGAACTGGACCAGCCGAGAAATTACATCCTGACGCAACGCCTTGGCACGTCTCGACAGCTATATATACCCTTGAGAATTACTTGGACAAACAGTTATCCCCAGCCCTTATTGCTTATCTAATTTTCTTCCCACATTTCAACACCCGCCATCGACCATGTCGCGCCAAATCAACCAGCCGTCAAACCAGATCAAGCTGACCAATGTGTCACTGGTGCGCCTTAAAAAAGGCAAGAAGCGCTTCGAAATCGCCTGCTACAAGAACAAGGTCCTAGAATGGCGCTCTGGCATCGAGACGGACCTCGACAACGTGCTGCAAATCCCCAACGTCTTTCTCAACGTCTCCAAGGGCCAGACGGCGCCGAAAGAGGATCTCGACAAGGCGTTTGGCAAGAAGATGACGACCAACGACATCATTCTCGAGATTCTAAAAAAGGGCGAGCAGCAAGTCGGCGAAAAGGAGCGAGCGGCGCAGCTCGAGCGCATCAACAATGAGGTCATCAGCATCGTCGCAAGTAAGCTGGTCGATCCGCGGACGAAGCGCGTGTACACGTCGGGAATGATCGAAAAGGCGCTGGACATGCTCAGCTCGCAGGCGCACCAGCCGTCAGAGAGCAAGGAAAAGGCGGACAAGAGCGGGAGCGCGGCAGGCACGCCTGCGTCTGGTGAGGACAGCGAGGCTAGACCAAGAGCGAAAGAGCACAGTTGGACGGGCGTATCAACGACAAAGAGCGCCAAGAGCCAGGCACTCGAGGCCATGAAGGCGCTGGTTGCGCACCAACCGATTCCTGTGGCGCGGGCGCGCATGCGGCTGCGTATCAGCTGCGGTACAAGCGTGCTGAAGCAGGCGGCCAAGCAGGCGGCGGCGGCGGCATCGAAGGAGGAGGGCGGCGAGCAGCAGCAGCAAAAAGGGACAGTCAAGGACAAGATCCTAAGTTATATCGAGCAGGTTGAGACGCAGGACGTCATGGGCGCCGAGTGGGAGGTGGTGGGCTTTGTCGAGCCGGGTGCGTTCAAACCGCTGAGTGACTTTATCGGGAACGAAACGAAAGGGCAGGGGAGGGTAGAAGTGCTGGATATGGCAGTGACGCATGAAGAGTAGGCAGATGCCAACTACAAAATGACCATCGGAAACTCATGTCAAGCGTATGAATACAAGTGGAACGAATATATCCCCGATCCGCTGCGGATTCAAAGCGAGTATAAGGATTATCATTGAAGGTATACAAGCAAGGACGTCTCGCAGGTACTCTTGGGAGGTTTTGAATGAGATGGCGCAGAGTCATCTATCGGTCATAGACAGTGCTCCGTATACACAACGTGACAGGCATGAGACGACACATTCGAGAGTTGGTGTAATGTTTTCATTTTTTATTTCATGACTCTGATCTAGAGTAGCAGCACCCAATGCCGCATATGCAGGAAAGCACAACCCCTATAGCAAAGTTTCAAAAAGGGGAAACCAGCCGTCACGCCAATCCCACCCAAAACGTTGCTGAGATCTTTTCGTTCTCCACCACGCAAATATGATTGCGCACAACCACTAACCGCCCTTCTTCTTGGAGACACCGACGGTGCGGCCACGGCGACCGGTGGTCTTGGTGTGCTGACCGCGGACGCGTAGGCCCCAGTAGTGGCGGAGACCACGGTGGGCGCGAATCTTCTTGAGGCGCTCGAGATCGTCGCGGAGCTTCGAGTCGACGCCGTTGGCAAGAATCTGAGAGTCCTTACCGTCGACAATATCGCGTTGTCTGTTAAGGAACCACGAGGGAATCTTGTACTGGGTGGGGTTTTGGATGATGGTGACGATGCGCTCAAGTTCTTCCGAGGTAAGCTCACCGGCGCTGTGCAGTTGTTAGTGATGTGTTCGTTGGTGGAGGCATCGAGGCAGCGTTTGCGCGGTGAGCAGACACTAGACCAGGAGCCACAAGTTTGAGCATACCGCTTGTCAAGGTCCACATCGGCCTTCTTGCAGACAAGGTTGGAGTAACGACGACCGACACCCTTAATCTTGGTGAGGGCGTACATCACCTTCTGCTTTCCATCGACGTTGGTGTTTAACAGACGCAGGATCTGATTGTGTTAGTTTTGGATTCACAGCTCGATTTGCCCTGCGACGGCGGCACGTCTGCCAGCCTATCCAATGCTTTGCTGTCGTTGGTTGCCATCTCCATCTGGTGTTTGTCTTGATGCTTTCCTCCTATTTATCATCGTCGATCGAGTATAAAACATTTTGGGGCTTGACAAAAATCGGTGACAAGCAAGCAATTGAATCGGCGAGGCAGGCTGTACTCCTGCAGGCATTCGGATGGAAAGAACTTACGAACTGGAAGTTCGACTTCTCTCCCGTCACGAGCGACATGATGGGCAAAAGTGGCTTTGCCGTGTGTGCTCAAGAAAAGTTGTCGATGGTTGACTTCGCTTGGGGAGGAAAGAAGTGTTCAGGCGCAGGGGACTGCTCGCTTAACGAGATGGATTTTTCGGGCCTGTGGGGCTTGAGTAGGGCACGGCGCTGGTGGTGGTGAATTTGTGGCTCACGTGCATTATCACGTGGATTGCTCAAGGGCAAAGGCACAGCGTAGCGAGAGATGTACCGCTAGTCTGGGTCAGGTTAGATGCTCTGCTTGGAAGTGCTTTCCGAATTCCTCCAGCTTTGGTCAATCTGCCTTCTGCAAAGCATCAGTCTACGCCCAGGAAAGGTGAAGTTGTTACCACGAGCACTGTCGACGGATGAATCGAAACTACCGTCCTACCATGTTATTTCCCCGATCTCATACTTTCGATTCTCTAGACCTTGCGCAGAGACGTTCTGTCGAAGCAGTCCATGCAAAGTGAGAGTCCATTTGCTCCAGCCAGCTATGCTCAGCTATATGTAGCTAAATACGCTGTGTTAATAGAGCATGATGAACTACAGGTAGGTGCTAGATGTTGTGTGAATCTTATCGGTAGTGATATGCCGTCTTCTGCCACGCTCGATCGCGCAGCTGCCCGTGTGCTGATCTTGAGCCGGATACTCGCGGCCCTTGGGCAGCCAGTATAAGACAAGATCAAACCCCAGGCAATGCTTTTTGAGTACGGAACCTTTCAGTGTCTATTTCAGCGTATGAAGGCCTCCGTAATTTATCTGTTGTCACAATCTTGGCGTAGGAGGCTGCCGTGGTTGTCAGCCCGAGTTATGTGGTTTAGCTGAGACCGAACATCTGGCGACGGACCGTATGAAATCTCAGAGCAAAGACAGTGCATAGTGATCACCCGAGTTTGCACTTCTGGGTGGCATGAATTGAAGTGTTTGAAATGCTGTGTCGCATGACCAATTCAACGTCAAGCATGCTGCGGGTTGCTGATCAAACATGCTACTGCTGTGCACAGCCGCCCGGTATTGCGGCGCAGATCGACGAGCCAACATACCATGCAGAAAGTCACTACTGAGTGATGGTGTTAGTTGATCGCGTAGATACTACTCAGTTGAAAATTAGATGGGAATAGAGTGTGGCGGACTCCGCGCAATGCAACGCCCTATGGTGGTACTTGCGGGTAGCTTGGTTTGCAGGATCGGAGTCTGAGTGATGCGACTTATGACGACTAATGGTACTAGATGCTGCTGTCAAAACTTCCGTAATACGTGTCACCCAAACGCGAGTCTGGTCAGTGTAGTTTCAAGTCGCAATATATACTACGTGCAAGATAATCTATTAGAATGCCGCTATATGCTTAAACGCCCTTGAACCATGAAACTATCATGACAAATCGTTGAAAATGACAAAAATAACCAAACAAATCTTGTCCGCCTGCTCTAGTGAACACTGATCGGAGCGCTTCCAGTCAGTGCAAGTAATTCCGAACCGTGTAACGGTCTGTGGGGCCCTCGCCAATAAAGTGAATGTCAAGCCGTGTATGTACGTGTCTGCGTGCTAGCAGCCATGAATAATATAATAAAAGCCAATAGTGGTGTAAAAGCTAAGAAATAGACCCGTGTCTGTGTGGTTGATGTGCATGTAGCGAGTAGTCGCAGTCCTCGCTGACTCGTGGCGGACGTGTAGGTTTGGTGTCAACACGCCCGCCAGAAATGATGGAGTGCAAAGCATTCAGTTACTCTTCTCAAGAAGAGTCGGTGCCGGAAGAGGCGTTGGAGAAGGAAGTGCTGCTACCGCGGCTGAGGTCGAGGGAGCCGCGGCGAGTGCAGCAGGGGCTGACGCCGACAAAGCTCATAGTCTCGATCTGGGCCGGGTCGGAGGCACCAAAAGTCATGCTGAAGCCGGCGAGCATCTCCTGGTGGCGGAGGTTTTGAGACGTGAGGGGGCGGTCGCGGGGGTGGGTGCGACGGCGAGTCTGGGCGGCCTTGGAGGCACGCTTTTCGGCGCGCTCCTTTTCCTTTTCCTTGCTGTCGGAGGAGCCAAAGGTGAGGACGCGCGCGAGACGGGAAGATGTCTTTTCCAATTGCGGCCCGTCGTTGGAGCTTTGGCTGGTGTGGGTGGTGGTGCTGTTTGACTCGGTCGAAGAAGTTGTGTCGGAGGCTTCCGACTTGCGGAGAGCGCGGCGGACACGATCGCGGATGGCCATAGCTGCGAATAGACGCGGAGAGAAAGTGATTGAGTCGAGTTGAGGTGTAGCAATAAAAGAGATGTAGAATAGCAGTGAATGTGGTGGTCTGGCGATGATGCGAATTTTACGCGGAAGAGGGATTGGTGGTGGTTGCGTTGGGAGTGACGGTTTCAAAGGATGAGTTGCAGTTGCGGGAAGGCTGATCTGCAAGGCGGAAAAGGGATGCGGGTGGTGTCAACGGCTTTCGGATTTGGTACTGGTGAAGCGCTGACGAGGCTGGTTGAGAGCAGTCTTGAGGAGGTGACGATATGAATGACGAGGAGGAGAACGATAATGGAGATGGGGGACAATGTAGGTATGGGGGAAGTCCAAAAGGTTAATCAAATGAAGGAGACACTTATCAATTATTGGTGGAGCGTCCCGTTTGCAGAGGTTTTTTATTTTACTGCAAAGAGTCAAGTCTGGGTAAAATCCGTAGGCAGTAGATTAATAGAAGGTACTCGGTCCGCACAGTGAAACGGACTGACTGCCACACAGCTTGTCGGCCCCCGGGGTTTCCACGTCAAGCATGTCTGGGGCCCCACGGGCTCAGCAGCCAATGACGTCGCAGCCTACAAGTGTGTGTGGGGGCAATATCAGCACCTCCAGGTACGTACTGACAGTGACTGACACCGGTGCTGCATTTTAAGCAAATGCCTTGGCAACCAAATCGACTTGGTACATACATGCCCATCATTGGTAGGTACGCACCTTTTTCTGGTTCGAAACCGCTGGATTAGAGGGATCATTCCTGGAGGCGGAGCACGCTGAACCAGGTGCTGCAAATCCCGTCTCAACACTGTAAAAATAGCCTTTTTCGTCGTCTCACCCACCCCGCACAGCCTTGCTGGACAGAGTAGGTAGGGCGCGGATGGTTACAGGCTTACAACGACCGAATTCGTAGGCTGAGATGACTTACAGGCCTCACCTGCCTGTTGTCACCTCAACTCCGCACATCTCCGTATCCCGTGTTTCCTCTGCGCGCTTTTCTTCTTTTCCCACTGGTTTTGATGCGACACCACCCCTCGCGGGATCAATACCATTTGCCTTTCTGACATTACAATCCCTCTTGTTGTTGTTGCACAATCTGATTCCCTGATCGGTATTTGCCAGCTGCCTGCCGAAGAAAATTCCTTCGTCGCCGCCGCCGCGTTCCAGGTTCTAGATTCCGATTCCACGTTCCAGAAAAGTCCCTCCTCTCGCCGCCGCACCCTCTCGGTCACAACTCCGGCCTCTCCGGCCACTCCGACATTCTGCCACCACTGAGGGTGCCTTGGTTTCTGCTGGCAAAGACGTCATGCCCACCCCAGGCGTGTTCCGGAGACTCCGCTGCGGGAAGCAATTCTGGGACTTTTGTCAGCCAGTCGACAAGGGGAACTTATGTTTCTGGTGACCCAGGCTGACGCTTTCAGGTGCCCTTTTCCTCATCCCGACTACGCTCGCCGCTAAACCGTACTGGTGGGTTGCGCCGTTCCTCGCAGCGCCACTGGACGCCAAGAGCAATTGCATCACACAGCCCGTGGCCGTGTTCTGCGAGCTGGGCTTGCGTATTACCGGACCCTATCTCCGTCTTTGTATTTATGCTGTTAGATGCGTACCCTAGACAGTCATTTGCCGTCTCCTCGCTCTCCGCGCGCTCAGTAGGCTCGGCAATCCAAGCAATGGCTTCTTTGCTATAAAGCCGAACAGCAGATAAGGTGCCAGTGGATGCCCAGTGCACTCAGAGGCGGACAAAGGAATAGCCTTCACCATGCATCGCCATCATACCTGCCCAGATGGTAACAGCAATCCATAGGTAGGCAGCGTTTTCCCCTAGCATCGCTGCGAATTCGCCTTCTAAGCGCTCCGCGTTGGGCGAGACATGCTGCTACGTTACTTGAAGAAACTAAAACGATAGTGGTGACACTCGAATGTGGCCTAGTCAGCACCCGTTCCGCGAAGTTGATCGGCACCAATGCACCAGACTTTCTTCCTAGTGGCGTTGAAAATTTCTTCTACTAACCGATGTACAAGCTTTAGTTGTGAGCCTGTGACTGCGGGCCAAGCCTTATCACGGTGTGACCGCGGACCAAGCCAACCAAGCCTTATCAAGGTGTGAATACGGGCAGGCTTGGCAGGCCTAATAAGCCCCTGTTGCGGACTCTGGTGGCAACTCGGCTCGACCGCTCTCGCCCGTCAAGCTTGCCCGGACCCGACGGGGATCGGCCCAGAACCTTTACCACCAAGGGCCACCGCAGCGCCCGTGTGTCATTTAGGATCGTCAACTTCAATCTTCCAGGGCGTCTGTATATTGATAGATGTCTGCCAGTCTTGACATACGTCAAGGCATGGTATGACGCCCTGAACTGGCGCCCATTCGATGTACTGTGATCTCATGAGACTTGCAGCACAGCGGTGTTTCGTGCCGGGTCCGTCACCGCTGCATGCCATTATGCTGCGTCGCGGGTCAGCAGTCATCAATTCACCATTTCATCCACTGTCTTGGGCTCCTTACAATATAAGGTTCTTTTCGTAATGGAGTGTATTCGAACCACATGTCGCCCTGGTAATATCCGGGTATCAAAATGCTAACTCAACTACTAACTAGATCACCCCTAACACCCCCCCCCCCCCCCAAAAAACACAAACTGTCCTTTGTATACATCCTCAATACCGTACTGCAGAGGGCTCTTTGGCATGTCTCACCCATTGCCATTTTTTGCTTCACCGTCTGTTTCGGTATGATGTTCTGTTTTTGCACTGTCCGTGTCCGCGCTGGTCGTGCTTCTATTGTCTTGCGGCCTCTTCGGGCCCTGCTCCACATTAGCTCCTGACCTGTTCACCGCTTCGACGCTGTGCTCAGCCGTCTTGCCCTCACACGCGCCGCCGCGCTGGACGAGCTCCATTTCGCTGGCATCCTCAAACTGCGACCAGCGCCGATGCCTACGTGTGCGTGTGCGGCCGGCGCCCCACGTCACGAGGGTGCTCTGCGCCGAGTTCTTGGATGCGGCCGGGGAGTTGGTGCCGAACCAACCCGGACACAGGTGTCGCGCGAAGCGGCGCACCGTTGGCATGCATCCGCAAATGACAAACAGGTTGCCCTCGACAAAGCTGCGGTTCTAGTCAGCGGGTTCTTTCTTCCATGTGTACTTGGAGACGCGTACGTCCATACGTTGGCGGGCGCGG